>JAVTVY010054943.1:0-28698 GCA_036873755.1 Hanleya hanleyi | reverse complement strand
TACTAATAATAGGGACTCCAGTAGAAATTTCATTTAACTTTCACAGTTGTTTAATTCTGGGCTTTTGAAAGCTGGAATCATTACAAGACTAATGCAGTTTGAATTATCATAATCGGGTGAATATTGACGAATATAGAGCTGCCTGAAGTTGCCGGTTTGGTCCGCTTCGCGGGAAAAGAAGTACCCATCAAGCCCATATATCAGGGTTTAGCAATGGCACCGAAATATGGTAATAAATGACAAAACAAACACCAATTTAAGTTCATATTCAGTTCTATTAATCATATTTCGATGAAATTTGCCACATTTATTTGTTGGTTCCGATACATGCGGAAAATGTTTTCTCAGCAGATGTATGGATATTTTGAACCTATTTGCATAAATTTGCATATGATGCGGTTTATTGTACCAAAAATGTCTCGAAATTGTAAAACGCATGTTTTCATGTCGACCACTTTCCAATTCATTGCATTCACATGAGGAACAATCCTACATTCTTCCAAAGACTAGTAAAACTTATGCAGGATATGCATAACTGATGCATGATTGGCCTATTACTGTAGCTAATTTACATAAATTTGCATATTCAGCAATAACCATATTGAGAGGCTACACCACAGTGTCTTTCAATATATCCAGTTTTTAGGGCTAATATTATAGATATTTGACCAAAATTAAATTTGAACAATCTATGCTATGGAGAGAAGCTATAGTTGTGACAGGACTGGCCCATCTCTCCAACTAATTTGCATAGATTTGCAAATGATGTGGTTCCTAATATAAAAAAAATCTCGGAATTGAATTACACGTTGTCATGTGGACTGCATTTAAACCCATTTGCAATCACAGCAACAATCCTACATTCTTCCAAAATGATCCTTCTGCAGAAAATGCATAACTGGTACATGATTGATCAACTTTAATAGCAAATTTACATAAATTTGCATATTCAGCAATAGCCATATTGAAGACGCAAAACTGCAGTGTCGTTTGTATGTCCTGTATTAATGTAGAGACGCCAGTAGAACTGACAGTAGTCGGGCGAAAATACTTTTTTTGTCCATTATTGACTTGTATAAATCTTGTATTTTCTTCAATAAAACTAGTAAATCTTACCAAAATCACGAAAATAGTGTTTCTTCGTTTTTTACTGAGAA
This sequence comes from Hanleya hanleyi, assembly GCA_036873755.1. Classification (NCBI taxonomy): domain Eukaryota; kingdom Metazoa; phylum Mollusca; class Polyplacophora; order Lepidopleurida; family Hanleyidae; genus Hanleya; species Hanleya hanleyi. Next base: position 27,541 of record JAVTVY010054943.1, on the reverse strand, counting down.
TGTTGCTTTATTTTCATTATGAAAATTATTGCAGTGTAGGATACTTCTATAAGAAATCCGTAATATGTGCTACCCACTTCTGCGCATGAACATCATTTTTTCACACATATCGTCAGCTTCTCGATTTTTCCGAAGATGAGCCAAGGAAAATATCTGTCTGTCAAATATTTCTCTTTTATTCGGGCACGACAATGTGGGGTAGCTGCTGCAGTTTGCAACATTATTGCATGGGGAAAATGCTCTGTCCAGTATCTGCGACCATGAGGGAGTTTTGCAGGCAAGAATGGATGTCATTAGCAGCTAAGCAGCCCGGTGAGGAGGTTTCTGAAATGCAGAAAAAAATATGTGCATGACGATATACTCTAGATGACCTGTACAAAGAGAGAAGATGAAGAAGAAAATATAGAATATACAGTTCTATTGAGACCTATTGATCCATCATGGGTATTCAACTGTTTTTAAGGTCCTATGAAAATAGGATGAGGCTGTTGATAGGTGTACAGGCTCTAGGAAACGTTGTGGGTGAAGGCATACCAGTTCTATATTGTTAATTAAAATATTAAAAGGAGTCTGTGGAGTTATAGGTAGCCAAACATCAATGGGAGCAAAATTTACATGGTTTGCAGTAAATTGGACCCTGAAACCCCTATACTGCATTTGAAACAGGCCAGCCTCGGGTCAGCGTGGGGTCAACAATCCTTAGGCAGCCATTATAGATGAGTTCATTATCTGGCGGGGGTCAATGGCTATAGCAAGAAAATAATATAAACGATTCAGGGAACAATTTACGAATAAACTACACGAAATTTTGTCTTTCCGATAAATTTCATTCACTAAAGAAGACAGCTGCAGCAGATTTCGTATTTCTGTGGCTTATTTGCTGCGTAATGTCCTAAAATTCACTCGCTGAACACTGAGACGCATCAGCGAAAGCCCACGAAGGAAGGCGCCATTTTGGATTTGCCGGGATCTCGTAAAGATTTGATATGGTGTAAACAATGACAAAATCTGAGAGAGAGCTGGGCGATAATATGAAAAATATTGTTTAACCAATTCAGGATGATACTTTTACCGACTGATTCACATGCAAGTTGAACAGAGATACGTACGCAAGTAGGTAGAAATCCAACACCAAAGTTTTCTATCCAGCACATGTTGGACTCACAAAATTAAACCGGAAATGACGCCAAGATATTCTTACACAGAATTTCATTGGCTACAAGATGGTATTATTGACAGACAGATATGTTCATTGGCTCACTTTCGGAAAAATCGAGAAGCTGACGATATGTATGAAAAAATGACGTCCATGCGCTGAAGCGTGTAGTGCATATTACGAAAGTTGATACGTTCAATTAACGATTTCTTATAGAAGTATCGTACACTGCAATAATTTTCATAATAAAAATAAAGCAGCATTCTCAGTTAAAAACAAAAACACTATTTTGGTAAGATTCCACAAGTTTTATTGAAGAAAATACAAGATTTATACAAGTCAATAATGGACAAAAAACGTACTTTCGCCCGACTACGGGCAGTTCTACTGGAGTCCCTACTACTAATTTATCATAGTGTTTGCGACGAAAACACTTAAATTAAAAACTCCGAAAATCTGGTCTAAGAACGACGTCTCTGTAATATCATCATGGTGGCCATCTTGTTTTTTTTTTACATTTTCTAGTAGGAGTTGACCCAATGATATAGTGTGGTAAGTTTCAGCACCCTAGCCTTAGGGATAGGAAAAATATATAGTTGAGCATGTATAGTTTTTAGTAATCACAAAATTCATTAAATTTGTGCAGTGCATCGGGTTTGGAGAAAGCAGAAGAGCTAAATTCACACCTAGACAACGTTTGGAAGATTATTTTCTGGGTGAATAAGACTAAATTTATACTATGCAATACATAAATTGCCACCGATAAAAATACTTTTCTGAATTTGAATTTGGGGGAGTTATTGGGAGTGATCACTCTGCATTCAAGAACTCAACTGGACCAGTGTGCACGATAGACTAACTTATCAAAAGGCTGTCTTTATGTTCAAGATCATTCATAATCTATGCCCACCTTATCTCAACTGTCTTTTTCAATATGTAAATGATGTAACAAACCAAAACCTCAGATCAGCCGAAAACAACAAACTGTACCTTCCTCGACCAAGAACAAATTATCTAAAACAGAGCTTAAATTATTCAGGAGCGAAGTTGTGGAATTCTCTTGACAAACATCTCAAGGATGCCCCATCCCTCAATGCTTTCAAGTCAAGACTTATGAACAGAATCAGGAGCCAAAATACAGATGTTTAGTGTGATTACTGGAATGTCTCGCCATATCATTTACTCGTTGTTAAATCTATTCATACACCTGTATATATTCTATTCTATTATGTATTTTATATTATATTTCATGTGATCTGTTCATTATTACATGTATCTCTGGAGGGCCTCTGGGAAGAACAGTTTTTGTAACTGACAGAATTACCCTCGATAAATAAAGTTATATATATATATATATATCTCTAGCTCTTCTTAAATCGTAAGCACTGTTTGTTTCGTATTTCAGATATTTCATTTGGATTTGTTATTAATAATTTACCAAATTTTTGTTTATTGGCAGGAGTGATCATCTAAAGATCCACCAAAGGAGCCACGAGACAGGCAAGCCTTTCCAGTGTCCACAATGTAACTGCAGCTATGCCACCCTGGCGGCTCTGACCTCTCACTTCATCTGCCACAAGAACCCAGCTGATGTCAGTAAACCACTCGACTGTCGACAGTGTAAGGTGACGTTTGGCACTGTCCGAGAACTCCAGAATCACCTGCTTACACACAAGGGTGGCCAGGAGTGTTCGGACGACAAGACATCAACGTGTATTTACTGCAAAGAGGCATTCACGGAGGAATCAGATTTAGAACAACACATAGAAGAGTTCCATGGCAAAGAGACATTGAATGCCTGTCCAGTTTGTTCGGAATGTTTCTCCACTGGAGAGCAGTTGATTGATCACATGGCGCTCCATAACGCGGCTACTTTCTCCATCGTGTCGCCGAGTAGGCCACTTAGCTCATCGAGCATGGTAAGTCACAACGAACAGGATAGAGTTACCTCCCCTACTCAACAACAAAATGCACTGGACGAAGAAAAGAACATTTGCCCATATTGTTACCGGGAAGATTTTGTCACATTGGAATTGTTAGAAATCCACATGCAGAGTGTGCATTCAGTCAAACCCACTGATATCTACACATGTAATTACTGCAATGCACCATATCCCAACTTATACAGCCTCCACGAGCATATGAGGGTCGTTCACAAGAATCAGCCATGCTTGGACATTAAATATCCCTGCAGCTTCTGTAACCTGGAGTTCTCTAGTATTGAGCTGTTGGCAGAACACAGACACAATAAACATGGCAAGATGTTGACCAGCCCCCAGCAACACAAACAAATCCTCGAGGCGATCACATGCATGCAGTGTACGATGGTATTTGAAAACCCCACCCTTCTGCAGGATCACCTCCTGCTCGTTCATGCCCGGTCTGTCAAACAGGAGAGCTCGCCAAGGACCAAACACAAACCAGAATCCCAGAATGGCAAGAACAATTCCAATGACTCTGTTATTGTTAAACACCTTCGAGCTGCTTTGACGTCTCGATCACCCAATCGCAATCGGATGTCCCTGTTGGACTCCAAGAAGACGTCTGGAATGACTTGCGACCACTGTAATGCGACTTTCGCGGATGCAGATGACTTCCAGTGTCACATGAAGATCCATCTGGATTCCTCTGTGGTGGATTCTTCTCATCATCACTGCTCGTTTTGTAATAAGAGTTTTCCCACCGAGGATCAGCTGGAGGGTCACATGTTTGCCCACTTCCTGCGGCAGATGACGGAGTACGGATGTACGTCATGCGTGAAGGTCTTTTCCAAGCCAGATGAGCTTCAGAAGCACTTGATGGACATCCACGCTCATCATCTGTACAAGTGCTCACTTTGTAAAGAAATCTTCGATTCTAAGGTCAACATCCAGGTCCATTTTGCCATCAAGCACAGCAACGAGTGCAAGTTGTTCAAGTGTACGGATTGTGGGTCGGTGTTTCGTTCAGAGATGGAGTGGCAACTGCATGTCAAGGTGTCTCATTTGCGGATATCCAAGCCATTCCGGTGCCTCTTCTGTCGTGACAGTTTCGCTGCCGAGATCGAGCTCCAGTGCCATCTGACCACACACAAGAAGTCTTTCCATTGCACTATGTGCTCGGAGTCCTTCCATGTGGAGTACTTGTTGGACAAACACCTGGAGGAGGTTCACGCAAACCCGGAGAGACATCTGGTCACCGAGACGGTCCACATCAAGGTGGAAAAGGAGAACATCCATGTGAATGTGACCTCCATGGCACCGGCAAGCTCCCTCGCCTCACTCACTTCTCACCTTCCGGGTGCATCACCCGAAATGCCATGCACGAGTACGTCGTCGATGTGGAAGACCATGGAGACTTGTGTCTGGTACACCTGTAACATCTGTGACACCAAATTCAACCAGCCAGCCGCCCTCCAGCTTCACAAGCTTCAGGAGCACCAGCAGAAAGTCAGCACACCCTCCAGGCAACCGCAGCAAACCTCGCCCAAGTCTCTGCCAGTCTTGTCAACTCCTTCTCCCATACAGAGCTCTCAGGTCAGCGGCAGGCTCAGCCGGTCCCCTCCGACCCAGATTCAAGTCGGCGAGCAGATGGCTGATAGCATGGACAAGATGACCCATGGCTGCTGCTTCTGCAGCCAGACTTTTCGAAGTAAGGGAGAAATGGACAAGCACATGAAAATCCATGTTAACTCGGGTGGACAAAAGTGTAATATTTGTGACGAAGTCTTCTCCAGCACGAACGTCTTGGCAGAACACAAACTTCAACACTGTAAAGTTCCACAAGGTAATTTGTGTGTGGGTTGCAAGAAACCGCTCAAAACAGAAGAACAGTTTTACGCGCATTCCCAAGAACATGGTGTTCAGGGCGGAATGATGCAGTGTATAATCTGTCGCCAGTCCCTGGCCTCCATGATCGAACTCCAGATGCATGGAAAGCATCACTTCCAGGCCAAGCCCAGCTTCTACACTTGCTGCGTCTGCCTGAAAACCTTTGATTCAAGAGAGAACCTCATCTCGAAACTGAACAGTAGCGGGAGGACGTATTATGTGTGCAAGCCATGTTATCATGGAGAAATGTCGCAGTTCTGTTGTCATCAGTGTGGAACCAAGTTTGCTTCCCGAGAGCAGCTCGACGTTCATATGCTTTCACACAGGAAGACCTACCAGTGCATCAAGTGCCAGGAGTCATTCAGTTCAGAATACGAGATTCAGGTCCATGTCGCCACGCACATGATGCAAGAGGGCAACATCCACGAATGTAAGCTCTGCCTAAACAACTTTGAGTCACCTGCCAAGCTCCAGTGCCATCTGATAGAGCATACATACCCCGGCTGCGAGATGCAGTGCCATGTCTGCGGAAGCATCTTCCTGCATGCTGCCGATATCCAGTCCCATGCCGTGGAACATGGACTTACAGCCAGAGTCTATGCCTGCAGTCAGTGCAATCAGCGTTTTTTCTTCAGCGCCGAGTTGGAGAATCATCTGTTGGGCCACACACAGCAAAGTTCCTCAATGTCCTCCCCGAACACCCATTCGTCGTTGGACTTGGAATGTCCCGAGTGCAATAAGACATTTCTCAATGCAGTCAATCTCAACAGCCACCGAAAGATGCATGAGAAACAACGAAAAGACGCACCATTCAAATGTTCATTGTGCTCCGAAGTGTTTTGTGATGTTGGCGAGATGCAGACTCACTTCTTCTCCAGCCATGCAGACGGTCAGATGTTCACGACAGAGAAGAAAGTGTTTCGCTGCACAGAGTGTCAGCAGGAGTTCCCATGCCTGAGTAATCTACAAGGTCACATGAGGATTCACGAGCCAGGTATGTCTAAATATGGTCAGTTCACCTCAACTTGCATGTTCAACGGCAGTCAAATGTAAGAGCAGTGTCTCTTGCCAAAATGTGGTTACCATTCAAATAACCTTTCAAGTGTCTGCTACAATGTATTTAGAAAGTAACCATCTATTTAATAACCCAAGTGTTTTGAGTGACAGTTGTTGTGAGTGGGATTGCCGGTTTCTTCAGTAGGCTACATTTGATCAGCTAATCATTTTTTCAAATGATTTATCTCGACCAATCACTGTTAAACCCATAAAATGGAGAGCTTGTCTTCACTGACGTCTTTATTGCTCAGGTAAATGCACCTTAGTCCAAACTCGGGGTTTTGTTTGTCTCTTACCCGTATTTAGGTTATTCTGTCAAAAATTATTATACCAATTCAATATCCGTGTTTTATATCTGCAGGGGTGAAACATACATGTCCTGTATGTAAGAAGGTGTTTGCTCTGTCTCGTAATCTTCACATCCACCTACGATCTCACAGCGGAGAAAAACCGTACGAGTGCCCAATTTGTAAGAAGAGATTCTCACGTAAGTGCAGAGCTAAAATATTCTACGAGTTACATTAAGTTTAAATCTAGTAGGTTTGTTTTAGTACACATCATTTGAACCCTCAAAAATGAAGTTTGTGCCTCCACCTTCTCGAATAGGTCACCCACTGTGAATTAATGTACCATCTGTCCTGTGATGGACCTGGGGTGTCGTTTTACACATCCTAGCTGGTCATGGTAAGAATTTAAGGGTATGTAGCCCCCCTGAGGCAGTTTTGTACACCCCTTGATAATTTGTCTTCTGTAGCAATAAATATTCAACATAACAATAATAATGTATATATTTTTATGAAAGCATATGTTCTGAGGAATTCTCATATATAAGTTACATAAATTTTGCTCATACCGTGTAGAAAATATTCAAAATTTAAACAATTGAAATGAAAACACAATAGCCTCCATTTTTCAATTTCGTGAAAACGGTTTAAGATATATTTCAAATTTGATGGTATACATTGATCAAAGACAACTAGAACTAGTAAATGGTGTCTCACTTTTTTAAATTTCTGCCTAGTTCTATTTTTATAGCATTTTAACTAAAATTAATTGGCAAAATTTGATTATCTTATAACTTTCTACATTAAAAGTTGAATAATTAAAAAACTAAGCCAAATTCATAAAAACTGAGACGCTGTTTACTAGTTCTAGTTGTCTTTGATCATGGTATACTATCAAATTTGAAATATGTTAAACCGTTTTCACGAAATTTCGATTGAAAATTGGAGGCTATTGTTTTCATTTTTCAAATTTTGAATATTTTTTACATGGTAGTAGCAACAGTTATGCAAATTACATAAGTGAATTCCTCAGGACATAAACTTCCATAAAATATATACATTGTTAATTTTATGTTGAATATTTATTGCTACAGAAGACAAATTATTAAGGGGTATACAAAACTGCCTTTGGTTAACCTATCATTGAGACTGATAAATGCAGCAGATAAGAACTTGCATAATATATTTAAGCCCTCCACTCAGACAAGCTTGTTGAAAGTGGTGACTAACAGTAACTGGACACCAGTGGGATTCCCGGCTATGAAAAGAAATAGGACCCACTTGTCGTGATATCATGTTGAAAGGGACACTCCATCCCAAGGATTGGTTACATTTATTGATTTATTCGAATGGGCTAGGGTACACAATCATGTTGTAAGAATAAATTTATTCAGAAGGCAGTTCAGAATATCACGACACCAAGTTTGAGAATGAATATTACACGTATATAACAGATTTGCTCTGATAAGCCTCAAACAGCATTCTAACACATCACGGCCAGATCTGATAGAGGACATCCACTATCCAATCGAGAACTGACTGTAGATGAAAACCATGGCCAAAATCATTCCTCGCAATTTGGTAAATCCCCCATGTCAAAATGTTGACCAGTATCAAATCAACCCACATTTAAGACCCGGCACATATAAAAAGCCTCCCTCCTTCGTCAGGTATTTTACAAAAATGCCTGTGAAGGTAGACACTAATTTCATTAAGCATTTAATAGCCAACAACTGTGACATTAATCAAGCACTGTCACAATCCTACTCGAGGGTAATTCTAGCAGAGTATGTTAGTATCCTACAGTCTAGATTAAGAAGAATACAGATTTGTATGAGGAGTTTGAAATTTTTGTTGAAAGCAGTATTTATCTTTTGGCACAGTAACACGTGGCATCAGATCGTTGATTCCCCCAGAAGAAAGTGTAGTTCTCCCAGGAGTTTCCAAAAGTTGAACTTTATTTTTAAGCATTTTCCATGATTTCCAGGAGGCATATGAACTCTGTATCATTTATACATATACGTCTTCTTTTTTCAGGTAAAGAGAACCGGAAGTCTCATCTAAAGTCGCACAGTAATGTGAAGCCATTCGTGTGTCCTATCTGTGGGAAGAGTTTCTCTCGGAAGAGTCACGTCAAAGATCACATGAGGGTACACTTTGCTCAGGTAAACACTCCCTACCCAGAGTTATCTCTCTTGCTAGAAATAAATCCCTAATGTTGTAGTATTTCCCAATCTCTGTTTTAGAAGACCATTTATGGGATACCATAATATTTGTGTTACCACATATTTAACCCTTGAGCGTCAATTACAGGTTACCATTTGAAATTGTGGTAACCTGCAACAGGTATCCTGAGAAAGTATTACACCATAGGCCTGCATTTATATCATTTATGCACTTTTCTCAAATTACGTGGGCTTTGTGGAACCTACATAAATTTGGAAGAATATAAATGTAAATTTGAACTTTTTAAAAAACTAGGTGGTGAATCTGACAACAGTGAGATTTCTGAAAGACTTTTTTCTTCTCTACTGCATTTATGTAAATCATCCTGTACACCTAATAAGGAAGTTATTATCCCAGCCAGACCCTGGTAAAGTGATACACAATCACTGTCTGTGTCTGCATCATGTTTTTTCTGTTTAATTTGAAAACTATTGATTCAATTCATTCCAAAATATAACCGAAGATATAATTAGGAAATAGCTCTCAGCCTATTGATTTTGAGGTCACCAGGTCAAAAGTCAAGGTCAATTGTTAATGTTTGAATTTGAGAGAAAGTGTTGAGCAAGGTAGTGGTAGTTCTCCACCAGTCGAACTTGAAACAGAACTTTTAAAGTTCATTTAGATTTAAATCATTCACATGTACTATAGTCATTAGTATTCACCATGCACTGTGAATGCTTGATTGATTGTCGCCCGATGCCCGACTTTAATATTGGATTCTGTCCATCTGACTTCATTTCCGGACAGTAATGTTTCAAAAACTGAACAGATTCTTTTCAAATTTGACAAGCTGAGTAGCTAGCAGGTCCTCCGCCAAGTAGCCTGTTTGAGAGCATACAGCATATACGCTTCCAATATCTCCTTAAATATAACTTGGAAAGTTGATATGTGTATGTGGAAAGAGACGTTCATCTGGAATTATTGAGACAATTTGAGGAGGTTTGGGAAGCAGTAATGGGTAGTGTAACACTGGAATGTAAGTCTGTAGTTGTATATGGATTTGTGGATGGTGAGGTTTATAAATCGATGAGTGGAATAGATCAAGATATCGCGTTCACAACACAGATGAGTACAATATGGGTGAGTGAAATCCAAGATGGTCAATGGCAGCCATCTTGGATTACATACTACCTCAATGAAAATCAATACCAATCGCTGTCTAACTGATGTGAAGCACCGTCTCGAGTTTGAAGTTGAATGGTCAAATTGTTGTCGAGATATCACGTTCACAAGATCCGAGACGGATGGAATCCAATATCGTCAATGGCAGCCATCTTGGATTATGTATCTCAGTGAAAATCAATACCAATGGCCGTCTAATTGATGTGAAGCACATTCTCAAGTTTGAAGTCGATTGGTCGAACTGTTCTCGAGATATCGCGTTCACAAGATGTGGGATGGACAGAATCCAATATGGTCAATGGCAACCATCTTGGATTATGTACCTCAGTGAAAACCAATACCAATGGCCGTCTAACTGATGTGAAAAACCTTCCCAAGTTTGAAGTCGATTGGTTGATTTGTTTTTGAGATATCGTGTTAACAAGATGTGGAACGGAGTGAATCCAATATGGTCTATGGCAGCCATATTGGATTACGTATCTCAGTGAAAATCAAAACCAATGGCCGTTTAACTGATGCGAAGCATATTATCAAGTTTGAAGTGGATTGGTCAAACTGTTGTCGAGATATCGCGTCCACAAGATGTGGGATGGACAGAATCCAATATGGTCAATGGCAGCCATCTTGGATTACGTACCTCAGTGAAAACCAATACCAATGGCCGTCTGACTGATGTGAAGAACCTCCCCAAGCTTGAAGTTGATTGGTGGAATTGTTCTTGAGATATCGCATTCACAAGATGTGGGACGGACAGAATCCAATATGGTCGATGGCAGCCATCTTGGATTACGTACCTCAGTGAAAATCAATACCAATGGCCGTCCAACTGATGTGAAGCACCTTCTCAAGTTTGAAGTCGATTGGTCGAATTGTTCTTGAGATATCGCGCTCACAAGATGTGGGGCGGACAGAATCCAATATGGTCGATGGCGGCCATCTTGGATTACGTACCTCAGTGAAAATCAATACCAATGGCCGTCTAACTGATGTGAAGCACCTTCTCAAGTTTGAAGTCGATTGATCGAATTGTTCTCAAGATATCGCGTTCACAAGATGTGGGACGGACGGAAGGACGGACGGAGGGACGGACGGAAGGACGGACGGCTAGCATTTCCAGGTCCTCCCACCACTTCGTGGCGGAGGACAATAAGTGGATACGGTAGATTACCTCAAGAACTCACGTAGGATTGTTTTCATGCCGATCCACCTATAGGTGAAGCCACCTGGGGGTCAATCAAGTTAAAATTTTGTTTCCCGACAACTTCTGAAAACCTGAACAGATTTTTTTCAAACTTGGTATGGGTACCTTGCCTTAAGATTTTTCTTCGGATTGTCCTTGGTGAGGTCACCCAAGGGCCAAGTTAAAATTTCGTTTCCGGACAATAACTTTTGAAAATCTTAATGGGGTTCTTTTCAAATATGGTATGTGAGTACATTGTCTCAATATCTCACTTGGGATTGTTTTTCATGTCTATGCACTTCTAGGTGGTGCAAACTGGGGGCCAAGTTGAAATTTCCTTTCAGGACAAATCTGGTATGGGGGGCCTTGCCACATGATGTCACTTGGGATTGCTCTCCATGCTGGGGACTGAATGTTCCGCTTTCAAGCCAAATTACTATTTCCAAGTTTCTCTGGTTTACGTTGGATGATATTAGAGTACCTTATACATTGTAGGACCCGACCAATCAGAGTCTGCTGGAGACGATCCAGGAGCCGGATGCAGGCAGTACGAGTGACACAATGAGTCCAGCCAGCGATGGTGCCCCCTGGAACAGTGGAGTGAATGGAGCCAGCAACGACCTCGATAATAGCTTGGAGAGTCTGGATGGAGACACTGCGGATACCTCAGTGGACATGATGGCCAGATGTGGGACAGACTCGAATCATGAGAATCCCAGCGTCTGAACTTTGACTAGCATTGTTCATACAGTCTAGACCAGATATACCGTATGAGAATGCAGTATGTTATCGGGGTAGTATTGGTTCTGTTCCAGTGCAATGTTCCTTCCCCTAGGAAAATTACAAACAATCTTGGAACTGTTTCTGTCTGCATATAAGTGCTTGCAAAGATCGTGGGACAAACTGCAAACCCATATAACTGGCTCGCTGATTGGGTTTTGGACATGTATTCCCAAGGTGTGTATGTATAGAGATCTGAGAAATCCCTTGCGAGAACTTCTTGAAGCATAACGCTTAATGTAGTAGGTTAGGCCACAAAAACAACTGTACTGAAGACTACTATTTGGACTTTGTGTACATCTACTAATTGGTCATATACTACCATCATTGACTGCAGTTTTGGGTCTGATCCGATACCAGAGAAACTGGTGCAAGTCAGAATTGAGACCATGTGATATCCATGCATTAGTTCGGGATCCTGAGCTGATGTATTAAAATCCTGATCAGATACATATTCGTGTTCGTTACTGGTTGATCACTGTTTATACATTCTGGAGTTAAGACCTTGAGCTCGCTCGTTCAAGGTGTGAACTTTCGGGTTTTTATTTCATATGAAGAATTCTAGTTATCCAATTTTAGGGGGTTTATTCGCTGTATTTTCACGCAGAATTCCGTATGCCACAAGAGATGAAGATCAACTGAACTCGTAAACACTGATTATTATGATGTAAAGTCAACAACTACAAAGAAGAAATTTGATGTCAGATTGGCTGGGCTGGCTGGTGTTCCTGATGACGTACATACAAAAAGCACTGAAACAATTGTTGCAGCAAAAGCACCAGTGCATATGTAGTTTACCTTGAATGGTTGAAATTTCAACATCCTGTGCATAAAGCAAATAAATTAAGTCAGACTGAAATAATCAGTATCTCTTTATATGACAATACAACCACAAAGTATCATTGCATAACTGATAATGCAAGAAGTATTATTTAGTTAGTTGTTTTCCATATCACCTGAAAATATCGTCAGAAGTCGTTTGATCATATTGGTGGCTTGTAGTTTATTTTGAGTGTTATAATGGTGAAGCACTTGTTTTCTCATATAATACATGTGCCTTTGACGCGGTTTTGTTCTCATCAAATTCAAAATCTCGATATTTTCAATGGCAGGAATGTGTTCTGTGTTTGAAATACATGTCCCCTTGTAATGATAAACCGGTGTACGAATCCCAGGCAAATAAATTATTTGATAATCAAATAGTTAGATTAGTTCATTTCCAAGATTCAAGCTTGGAGAATTCACAGATAAATCAGAAGATAAACTTTATTGTAATACCAAGAATGAATATTTTTCTGGAATGTGTGGAAGCAAAATCAGGAACTTACATTTGTAATTCAAGGCTTGCGGTGTTCAGGGTGTAAGCAGTATTGTGTGTTCAAGTATTTCTATGAAGTATTTATACTGCATTCAGTCATTCTGTGCTGAAATCCATCTGTTAATGTTTCACCTTTATATTATATATAGTTATTTTACATGTTCTATCATACAAGATAATTTGTAAATATTGAAGTAATTATTAAAGTCCCAATGGTTATAATTGCATTGTTTGTGATTATTTACATATTTACATTTACATATCAGAATTTATTATTCAGAAGTGAATATAAGCAGCATAAAGCCCACCCTGCAAACAGTAGATAATACGCTCCTGCTTTCGCTGGTATACATCTTCGTTTCACAAAGCCAATTTCTGCATTCCCACTTCGGACCTGCCTTAATATATCCACAGGCCCTCAAAACAAGAGTTTTGTGGGATGTTGACGGTGGTATTACGGTGAAGTGTCGAAATATGGGGTCTCTATATATAACCTCATGCTTTATATAAAAATACACCAAGGTCTGAAACGCAATTTGGGTGAAACAAGAAATAAACGGTTTACCTCCAAACAGAATACATCCGCATATTCCACAATTGTCACTCTATATATTTCCGTCATCAAATTAGTAAATTTGTGCAATTTTATACCTTTGCCGAGCGATTCGAAATCCAACCTGACTGTCCATTCAACCCGGCACAGCAAGATGATGGGTCGCTTCTTTCTCAACTCTGATTGGTCAGCTGATCAGTGTGTGACCTCTCTTGCCGGAGGCATGTCGCGACTGACCAATCAGAATTTTGAGGGCCTGTTGTGATGCATCTGACCACTTTCTGTATTAAAAATCTGAGGGGTAAATCTCCCCTACGAATGAGAGACAAAACAATCCGGACCTTCCTGTCGATTGTGTACATGTATAGGGTGACATTTCCTCAAGTAACGAAGTCTTTCCTCCAAATATGGTAGTTGTGTCAGCCCAATATATAGGTCAGTCAGTCAGTAATGCTCTTCTGTGACACATTCCAAAATTCATATGGTTTCGAGGTCAGTGATGTCTTGTGCCTCTGCATTACTAGACCGCCGGTGCATTAAAAACCATCCCCCTCCCCCTTCTCCGCATGCCGTTCTAAATGTGATTGGGTTATTTCAACTCGTAGCTGTGTCTCCATAAGCCTTCGTCATCTTTCGCTGTGATCAGACAGTGATGGGGTAGTTAGGGTGTGTCGTACGACCCAGATTTAATCCATGCTATTCAGATCTTCTGATTTAGTGACTATTGGCTGCAGAAAGAAAATTACAGCTTTCGCTAAGGCATGCAGTATAGTCTACAACAGAGGGTACAAAAGCCCAGCGATTTCTTTTTCAAGTTTCTCGATTGTTAGCCTTTTATGAGGGCTATTCTGCAAAAACAGTGGTATTATACATTGGCTGATTTACTGGCAAAGGTACAATGTGCCAGTAACACATAATCTGGCCATTCCAACTCTGTGATGTGGTGCATACATCCATTTGTGTATCCTCGCATGTAGGGCTGAATGTGACTGGTTCTTATCCGGGGGTCCGAGTTCACAGAGTGGCACTGTTCACAGCGATTAGAAATAATGAATCGTAGTTAACAGGGTAGGTGCAAAGGTCAAACAGTTTTAATCTGCCCGATACAACTCTTTCAGATACTTTGTCTGTTGGTTGCAGAGGGTAATACAGACCAGGTACGGAGCATGATGATCTGTGATGTAGGCTGGGGGGAAGGCAATCAATTAATGATTATAAAGGGAGTTGAATCGATTTTGTCCTAACAGAACATTTCTATGGTTGATGGATATAATCTAAAACCTAACTCTTTCCGTCCTCCAATTGTTATTTATTTATTTGTCATACCTAAATACACATGTATTATTCACCCAGGTATTAGATTTGTAGATATGAACCAGAACTGATAGGCTGGAGACAATGTGATGATGCAAATCGGAGCTGAAAAGCTGTTTACAGGGGAGGTAATCTGTGAATCAAATCCTAGAGTTGTCTCCCTTACACCATATCTGAATTCGGGTTGGCTTCCATGTACAATATTAGATTTCGACCAGAGCATTTGGTGGATGAGGCTGAAAGGCTATTCTGATCAAGGCCTTGTGGAAAGGCACAATACAGTGTGGTGATGAAATATTATGTTGACAAACTTAGAATGTGATTACTTTTTTTGTGTGACATTGATGAGGTGGATTTTGTCTCCATTCAAAATGTAATTAAAGTGTAAACCTTGAGATAATTGTGAAGGTCCATAGCACAAAAAATTCAGTATTTTTAAAGCAATAACCTAAATCTTGCAACAAAAATTATTTCTAATCATTCCTGTTATTCAGTCACAGAGAAAAATTAACGTTCTCATTCTTCATTCAAATTGGAGAAAAGCCACATGACAAAATGTCGCACTTTGTCTAAACGGTGCCATGAAGAATATTTCCAGAAATAAGCCATTTTTGCTGTACTTCCTGTAATCGAATTATTAAAAGAATTAGCATCAGTACACGTCCATCTGGTCTTCGGTGAGTTTATTAAAGCAACTTGAGAAGTATTTCAAAATAATTTAGAGGTGAAAATATCACACTGGTGGACAATTACAGATTCAAACGAATCAATCCTAGTTCCTGGCTGTCACTGACGAACATACAAGATGTATTTTAGGGTACTTGCAAGATTTATTTGTCTTCATGTTGGAATTGTTGACTCTGTAATGTAATTAACACCAGGAAAAACACTCGCTCGCTTGTCAACATGTTGACCCGCTATTTGACAGACTTGCTTGTAAATGTACAAATCAGACAATTTTGTTCTTCCAATTCAATTTTCCCTCCAAGCTCTCGCAAAAAATACGTCCCTGCGACTGCACCTTATTGTAACCCAATCCTCACTGAAACATATATTTAGTAGCTGGTTTAGAAAGAATCCATCTAACATAGGAACGGTAACGAGTAATATATTTACGGTGAGTTTGATCATACCTACACTCTACAGTCCGGTAAGAAAGATCACCTGATTAAGCTTCGTGCACTCCAATGATTTTAGACTTGTCAGTACATCTTGAAGTACATAAACTTATTGAAATTTGTAATCAAAATTTCATATATTTTTACTATAGATTCAACAATTATAATCAGAACCGAGTCGAGTGTGCCCATTCATGAAGTTATGTCTCTTTGCAGATGTCATTGGCTGACCGCGGTCACCATTTTTAGCTCATCTGGGCCGAAGGCCCGATGGGCTTATGTCATGGCCTGACTGTCCGTCGTCCGTTGTGCGTCGTCCGTTGTGCGTAAACATCTTCTCTGAAACCGCTTGGCCGATTAAGCTGAAACTTGGCATGCATGTTCCCCCCAATGAGTACACCAGAATTTGTTCATGCGGTGCCGATACGATTTTAAATATGGCCGCCATGGCGGCCATCTTGAATTTGCCATTGAAACATTGTTATCGCGATTTCTCAGGAACTACTACATAGATCTTTCTCAAATTTGGTACACAGGTTCCCCTTGGGGTCTAGTTGTGCAAGATACCTGTTGTGGTCTGATTCACAAATCCAATATGGCCACCAGGCGGCCATCTTGGATTTCCCCATGAAACATTGTTGTTGCAATTTCTCAGGAACTAC
This sequence comes from Hanleya hanleyi, assembly GCA_036873755.1. Classification (NCBI taxonomy): domain Eukaryota; kingdom Metazoa; phylum Mollusca; class Polyplacophora; order Lepidopleurida; family Hanleyidae; genus Hanleya; species Hanleya hanleyi. Next base: position 10,963 of record JAVTVY010054943.1, on the reverse strand, counting down.
TTTGTGGATCTTCCTCAAATTTGGTACACAGGTTCCCCTTGGGGTCTAGTTGTGCAAGATACCTTTTCTGCTCTGATTCGAACATCCAATATGGCCACCAAGCAGCCATCTTGGATTTCCCTATGAAACTTCGTTATCGTGATTTATGAGGAAGTACTGCATGGATCTTTCTCAAATTTGATACACAGCTTCCCCTTAGTGTCTAGTTGTGCAAGATACTTTTGTGGTCTGATTCAGAAATCCAATATGGCCACCAGGCGGCCATCTTGGATTTCGAGATGAAACATTGTTATCTCGATTTCTCAGGAAGTACTGTATGGGTCTTTCTCAAATTTGGTACAGAGGTTCCCCTTGGGGTCTAGTTGTGCAAGATACAATTTGTGGTCTGATTGAAAAATCCAATATGGCCACAAGGCGGCCATCTTGAATTTGCCAGTGAAATCTTGTCATCATTATTTTTCGTTAACTACTGCATGGATCTTTCTCAAATTTGGTACACAGGTTCCTCTTGGGGGTCTAGTTGTGCAAGATACCTTTTCTGCTCTGATTCAAACATCCAATATGGCCACCAGGCGGCCATCTTGGATTTCCCTATGAAACTTCGTTATCGTGATTTATCAGGAAGAACCGCATGGATCTTTCTCAAATTTGATATGCAGGTTCCCCTTGGGGTCTAGATGCGCAAGATACAATTTGCGGTCTGATTGAAAAATCCAATATGACCACCAGGCGGCCATCTTGGATTTCCAGATGAAACATTATCGCGATTTCTCAGGAACTACTGCATGGATTGTTCTCAAATTTGGTACAGAGGTTCCCCTTGGGGGTCTAGTTGCGCAAGATACAATTTGTAGTCTGATTCAAAAATCCAATATGGCCACCAGGCGGCCATCTTGGATTTCCAGATTAAACATTGTTATCGTGATTTCTCAGGAACTACTGCATGGATCTTTCTCAAATTTGGTACAGAGGTTGCCCTTGGGGTCTAGCTGTGCAGGATACCATATATGGTCTGATTGAAAAATTCAATATGGCCACCAGGTGGCCATCTTGGATTTCCCCATGAAATTTTGTTATCGTGAATTCTTGGGATATTACTGCATGGATGTTGATACACAGGTTCCCCTTGTGATCCAGTTGTGCAAGATACCTTTTTTGGTTCATTTCGAAAATCCAATATTGCCGCATCTTGAATTTCCCATGAAACTTTATCATAAAATCTCAGGAAATAACTGCATGGATCATTTTATAGTGTTCAGGGGGGACAACACAAGTTAGAAACTCATCTATTGCAGTTCTTTAGTAAAAATTTCTCACAGCTACTTTCTCCAGTTACAGACAGATGACCTACAGTGCCGTGGCACTATCTTTTACATCTTCGCAGACAGATGGGGGTATGTCTTGGTTAGGCCATACCTCACCAGAGATTACTTTCATTGGAAAAATGTCCTGTTACATCTCATTGCCATCGTAACAACCCAGTCGCACATATTTCGTACTCGACATGTCTCCCCCTGGTGCATATACCCACAAAATATTGGAATCGTAGGTTAAAAACTGTCCAATGTACTGTCCGGACACGAAGTGGACAGACGGACGAACGACTGCAATCACATAATAAAAATTGGTTCTGGTTATTGCTTATACAGCTTACTGACAATCACACATTATATTTTGGTATAATTGCCTTTATTCCATAACCTCCAATTACAATCATGAATTTACAGCTTGACCTCCTGTGAAATCGACTATGTTGCCATTTTGTTCAGGGGAGACAACGCAAGTTAGAAACTCATCTATTGCAGTTCTTCAGTAAAAATTTCTCGCAGCCACTCCAGTTATAGCCAGATGAGCGCTACAGTGCCGTGGCACTATCTTTTAATATCTATTGCCTATATTATCTCTTGACAAAATGACCCATGAAAATTTGTCACGTAAGTTACATTGCGAAAATCGGATTGGATATTGAGCAAAAATGACATAGTCTTGCCAACTTCACAAATTTGGCAAGTTTGCATGTTAGAATAAATGGTTATTAGTTACTAACATCAGATATAACCAAACTGAGATGAATACTTCAGATTTTACATCTTAATTTGAGGCCTACTAGAAAATCACATTTTATGGCTGTCCGAGTTTGCTAGGTGTTTCAATGGTATTTTTTTCTAGAATGTGGACCAGTCAATGACAAAAATTTCATTTTGTCTTAGTTCAGACACTGGTTGATAAAAAAAATCAACAGATGTCCCAATCCTAGCAGTTTGAAATTGGAGCAACTTTCACTCTCTGTCGTGGAATCGCCCTGTAAATGATTTGCAAAGGACTAAATTCATGTTCATGAATGCCAGATGATAAGTAATTTTGTCTCTCAACAGCTTGAACACTGTTTTATCTGAGCTTCAGGTGTCGCCTGTAACACAAATTTGGTTCGTCCAACACAAGGACAGACACACTTATTTTCACGGGGCGATGTAGGCCCGTAGGGACTAATGGTCCTGTCTTGTAGTCAGAAAAAATTGAGCACCAGCTCTGCGTCTTACAGCAAAAGATAGAGTTCTTACACGACAAGAAAGAGGTCTGAAACTTCCTTCTTTAGAGTGTCCAGGTTTCTGTGTTTTTAATGTTCGCGTATAGTTGCAGGTGTGATATGTTTAAGTTACATTTCCATTTATCTAATTTTATGCGTGTTTTCGTTCATTTTCCAGTGGCACCGCTTTCGTGCTCAAAATATGTCGTCTGCTTAACCACAGATTTTGAGAGGCGCATGTTGAGTGATTTTGTGGGACTAACTCATTCTCATTAGAAAGCGTGTTTGGCATGTCCGGGTTCAACCCCTTATTATTCTGTTACATGCTAGTTAAGGAAGGTGGGAGTACTAGTTAACTCAGGTGACAAGAGCTAACATGTGAAGTTGTAAGCCTGCTGTGATTACGGATTAGTGTCAGCCAGGACAGCTTACAATACACATTCCCCCCACAAAGAAACGAAATATCACACATGACAAAATCAGTACGGTATGTAACATAACTGATCTATGAAATTGAATAAAAGTAAATTAAAATATTTAAGAAATGCTAGTAATTATGATGAATATATATGTATTGAATGAATAAATTTTAAATAAATAGATAAATGCATAAAATGGCATGATCAGGTTTGCACACGATTTTCAGAAGAAAAAAAAGATTTTTTTTATAACTTTTCTCAACTGTAGGTACCAGCTAAAGATGACCATATAGCCTTCTTCTAAATCTTGATATTGTGACATTTCATGCAAACGGCTTGTTTTATATTTGCATAGCTAGTAAGTGGTCGACTATTTTCCCATTCAATATTCCCATTCATGTCAATATGAGTCAGACCGTCTTAGAGCCTATCACAATTATGGAGATCCAACCAATCCGAAGCACATTAAGATTTATTCCTCGGAAGCTCTCCAGGAATTTTTTACTGTACCATACATGAACTGACAATTTAAACAAGTGTGCGAGATCCTGAAGAGATCTTTGTTTCAATCTGCTTGGCTATCGACATCTTCCTGTACAAAAATTTTGGAAGCAGGGTGACCGATAATGAGGAAAACAGGACCACATGCAAACCTATACATTTTCCCTGGGATCGCGCAGGTGGCATTTTTCATATTTAACCAGTTGATGAGTGTTCCAAACATAATGATACCTGCGGGACCTCATCTGTTGTTTCAACACCAAACTCTCACCTAATAATCATGCACAGAAACATCAAGCATATCAACACAAGTAATGGAATTATTGAATTAGGAAGTGGTCAATTATTACTCAGTTTTTTAACACCAAAATCCTAGACATCGGTCTGGTTTAACGGTTTAAATCTTTGGTTCAACTTCACACCATACGCATGTTGCAGTTTGATAGGATCACACTACAGACCCCACACTACAATATTACGAATGGTGATCAGAAGACCAGCCAAGATTATCAATGATAATGAAATGTTTTGTCATCACAAAAGTCACATCTCCGGGAGCAGTTGTACTACCATTGCATTGGTACTCACAGCAGTACACAAGTTGGGCGTTGTTGTGGTTATAGTTCCTTGTTTATTTTGTCTGGTTAATTCTTCACTCGTGTCGAATATATTCTACAAAATGTGATCATTAACAAAATAGGTGCAAGAAAACGTCACTTTTTCTGTTGTTTTTCACATGACAATTGTCACAACGTTTTAGAAAAACAAAGCTAAATATTTTTGGCTATCCAGAAATGAGAAGTTAATAATATCAGAATTGTAATTGTCCCTTTTGTCGTGGAGTCAACGTGAGAGAAAGCCCTGATCATTCCTCTAAAGGTCCAGATATGAGTTGTATGAATATTATCTTGTTAGGGCAATCATTTATGCATATAGGAATAGGTCGAAATTTAGAAGCAATTATCATATATCGTGAAAATCACGGAATGGAAATTGAAATTAATTTATCTAGTTCTAATACCAGCAAAATGGTACATGAAATTTGTGGAATTCTGCAAAATGATGTGAAAGAATGAATTTGGGCGATATGCAAGAGGTGGGAAATATTGACGACGTCTGGTGTAAAAAGCAATTGTCCACGTTTTAGGAAAACAAAGCTAAAACAAAACAAAATGTAGTGAAATTTCTCCCGGACCACCTGTAGGCCACAATTATTGTAACTCGTGATTGACGCTTTTTATCGTTAATAGGCTGATTAATTCCAGTAATTTTAATGACGAAAGGCTTTAGAGAGCCGGCCACCGAGAAGACAATCCACCACAGTCAGACACGGACCGTCAAACACGTAGGGAAACGCGATGCACACGGCACAGTTTTTTTTTTTTCCTGCATGCAAGTGCACAAATCCGTGCCAAAATTCTCTGAATTTCTCTGAAACTTTTATATTTGTAATATCAGTCAATTAAATACCGATATGATAAGTAATTTAGACATACAACTTCACTGTCACTTGATAACGAAATGTTGTCATCAGCAAAGAGTGAAAACTGCACGCCGGTGCATCGCGGGAAACTTTAGATCGACTGACATTTTCTGATTTTCGCAGTTGCTGTTCCTTTTTCCCCCCTGTCTGCAGTCGTGAATTTCAACTTCAAGAAGTCTTGAACGGTGAACGTTCGCCGTATAAATGACACGACGTAACCTTCTCACGAACGTAAAAAACGTCGATTTATTTCATTTGGTAAAGACTGAGAAGAGAAACATTTTATTTGAGAGAAAACTGATCCTGAGGTTGCAGATATCACAGCACGTGTTTCGGGTTTGACACGTGCTATATATGTGTATAGCACAGGCGGACGTCATACCGCGCCAACCGGAGTGCTTCACTGCTGGATTTCTCACCTTCGTGATCGATCTTTTCATACTGAGAACTTCTAACAAATGCCGAAACCCGCATTCTCTATTCATGAATGCGGGTTTCAAAACACAGAATAATAAGGCCAGGATCCCCGACATGGGCAGTAATTTAGTATTAAATAATACCAGTATAAGTGTAATTCATTGTAGAAAACAATGGAATATTTCACTTTGCCTGTATTCATTTACATTTTCATGAAATATGTGTGTTGAGTTACAGTTTGGAATTTTCGCCATTTAAGCTCACCCCTCAAGACCCTCTCCATTATCTTTTTATAGTAAGTTTCTAAAATCCAGTGGTGGTCAAATCATTTACGTAATAATTTCCCTGTATTCAGAAATGTTTTCTTTTAATTCTACTTCTGAAATATTCATGGAATGTTGCAAGCATTTCCCCCTGATCTACAGAAAGAGCTCTGCATATCACAAACACGCTGTGTTTAAAGCTGTAAGGTGACAGGGGAGATAACCAAATAGAACTGTAATATACTATGGGTGTACTGACAGGAAGAGGTACATGAAACAATATGATGCCATGAGAGGATGCATCCCAGCATAGCTCCAGTCCATCTAACCATGAGGATTTTACATTGTATCTTAATACTCATTTTTACCCCTCGGCCAATTTTGGCCATGGGGTATTGTCGTCCGTACATCAGTACGTGAGCGAGATAGTCGGAAAACGGTTCCACTGAAGAATTTCAAATTTGGTATGCTTATTTACCTAGTCAAGGACCAGAAGCCTATTGAATTGGGACCTGATTGGGTGGAAACTTTGGCGGCCATCTTTAATTTTATGCAAAATGGATAATGATCCATATCTCGGAAACCATTCAACTGTTCAATACGAAAGTTGATATACATCATCGATACATCAAGCAACTTTCAATGAATTACCAAACCGGCTTTTCTGATTAGCTGAAAATCCTGGAGGCCATCTTTAATTTATGCAAAATCGATAATGATACATATCTCTGATATCATTTAAGTGTTCTATACCAAACTTGGTATACAGCATCGATGTATCAAGAGACTTGCAATGAATAACCACATCAGTTCCTCTGAGTGGTGGGAAGGATGAGCGGCCATCTTTAATTTATGCGAAATCATTAATGATCTCTATCTCTGATACCGTTTAAATGCTCGATGTAAAATTTGGTATACATCATTGATGCATCAAGAAACTTATGTAATGAATACCTGTTTCTCTGATTGGACGGAAACCTTGGGGGTCATTCCTAATTGCAAAATTTTTGATAATCTGTATATTTGTGACTTGACTGCTTGGTGTTCCTGAAATCTTGGTTCAAATTGAATACATTATGAATGTACCCAGAGCCGATGGGTTTTCAGATGCGCAGCTTTGTATTGTTATTTACTGCTGAAGGATATGCGTTCGATTATCTGCAAAAAGTGAAAATTTTTACAAATATTGTTAACATACATGTACATGTACCGTGAAGACATTATTTTATCATTTCAACAGGTTGGTTTCATAATAAATGTCTGTCCCAGTGGGTTTTTAAAAAAATATATATGTGTGTACAATTACACTAATGCGCTAGAGATCCTTGTTGAGAGGAATGTCTGAGACTACAAGTATGGCTCTTCGCATGAGATGGAACATCAAAGAGTTAGTGGAATTATTCCAACAGCCTATTTTACATTTAAAGGAATAGACAACCTTTGATAAGCGTATATTGCAAATGAAAGAACAATTCCAGGAGTGTCCAAAACGATTTTTATTTCAATTTTGCAATTTTTTCCAACCGAATAAGAAGCCGTCAATGATAAATTCTGTGGCTTGTAAGGGCGCCGCCATTACGGCAAGTTTAGTGACGTCACTGGGCCGCAGAACACTGCAGTGAACTGGGAGGAAACACAGTTTGCCATGCACTGGAATAATCGCAGCCCAATAGGCCAGCAGGTGTGGATACATTCTTGTATTCTGTACCCTGTAAATACTGGCTAATGTTTGTACAATAACAATGATCTTATCCTTGTTGAGAAATCGGGGTTGATCTGTCGTCTAGACTGTCTAAGTGTCAAAAAAACACAGCATCGAGTTGTCTGATAAAATATGCTTTCGTTATAGGCTAATACTTTTCAGCTGATCACTATACGCCAACATGCGTCAACATAATTCGGCAGTAACTCACTGAGATTGTTTAATGTAACCGAAATTGGGAATAATTCTGATTTCTGTGTTACCAATTCAAAGAATCGAGCCTCAACAAAGACCGGCAGTCAGCCAGAAAACGAAACTAAATCTGCCTTAGCTGGAGGCTCATTTCTCCAGGAAAAGATTGTCCGGAGATTTTTCTCACCGTTGAACTGTTACCGAAAGAAACTGTTCAGCATGACACGGCCGTTAAACACCCACCCAAATATCTAGCGTGCGAGAAAATTTACCTGAGAAAGTTTATGGAATAAATCCTTGTCAGCTAATGTCAGCACTTGCACATGTGCTCGTCTGATCGTTTCCTAACAGGACATCTCACAACAGAGCCGACTAAACGAAATCCGCGACCCGGCCGGCTTCTACGGTATATACATTGTACATCCTCGACCGATTTCTACGGTAGATCGTCTTCAATGGGCTGAACACGCCTGACACTTCTTGTATCCCTCGACACTGCCCCCAAGCAGCGTAGATGAAAGCATGGTTTCGCCCAGCCAGCCATTGTCATCAGTCAGGTTAAAACTCCAGGAAATGCAAGGCGTCGGATACTTGGAAAAAGTTGAAAATCACTTGCTGCCATGTTTGCTCTCTGGCCCATTGACGTCATGAGCTAGTTGTCACGTGAACATCACTCGGCCGCTCATTGGTTAAACCATAAAGATGGCGGCTCCCTTCATTCAACACATCTGGTTATTTTCCCAATGTTTGGGAGTATTTTTCTTCGTTAGAAAGAATCTCAAAAATAGGAAAAAAATATTTTTGGGCACAGTTTGGATTGTTCTTTCAGTCGCAGTTTACGTTTGCCAAATGTTGTCTATTCCTTTAAATAGCCCCGTTTCAGTGTCTAAGGCTCTAGTTAATTCTGTGAGTTCTCAGGTTAACAGGAACAAAGTATCACCCATAAGTGATGTCAATGGACAAAGGCAGATGACATTGAACACATTGTCATTATCGAGCCATTCAATATTTGAAGAATTAGACCACTTTGTGGTTGGATGAACATAGGACAGACAATATTAACTTGATTATTAAAATGTATTTTTTCTTTAACCCAAGTAAGGTAGATCAAATTTGACTCGCTTTAGTTACAAGTACATGTACAAGCATCATCAACATTTTGATGAAATTGGTAGTAATTTGTCCGTCTGGTTCAACAGTTTTCCAGCATAAAGATGCCATGGCCATGCAGAGAGGACAGACAATGTTCGTCCAACCAGAAATATTAAAGAAATAGTATTTTTTCGATAAATGAGTTGATTTGAACATTAAATTGTACATAGAAACATAGAACTTTTTGGTATCAATTTTGTGTGATCACCACTAAACATTTATTCATCTGAATATTTGATGGCAAATAACACAATCAAAAGGTAGTATGGTAAAAGCATGTCACAGTCAAAATGCAAGAAAACAGCCCATTTTGATTGGATTTTAATCTTTTTTAGTAATTAACTTTCACAACTGCCTCCCGTATTATAGAATATATCTGAACAGTTGTCAAAGCAAGTTGTGGAACCATATTTGTTGTTCTCTCCTCAAAATTTATAACACAAAAATCTGATGGAAATAGGGCTTGCATTTACCATTAAATGGTAGCACCTTAGCAAAAATTTTAAGAAAATCTAGCCCATCACAGAATTTGTAAACTTCATTGAGTGAACACATGATGACCCTGTTCTCGCTTTTGAACCAACTAACAGCTTTCCCAACTGAATTAATATCTACATTATGTAGTCAAATCCAATTTAACCCATTTATCCAAGGGCCTGAAGGTCTGTGGATTTGCAAATTGCTGGATTAATTATTGAAATAGCGATTTGGAGAATTGCTCCTAATGGATGATAGATGGCTGACCGTGCGTGTATCATAGCTGTATGTGATCTGTAACAAGTCCCATGACTATATGAGGAAGACCTGATCGAACCGTGAACCCTAATATTATAGGTGATTCCAGAAGGTACACTATAACACTACCGTAAATGGGATTTCGTTTGAAAGCAGTTTTTATGAGCCCATCTCTTGAGACGTTGCGTTGCCCAGGTTACAGAGACGTACTTTTGTAAAATTCTGTTATACACATGTACATTGTATGCTGGCAGAAACTGTTATACCTTTTTGGCCTTGTGAGGTGGCGTGGGGGGCAGGGGGGAGGGGGGAGGGGGATATCATGCTATCGTGCTCTGAAATGAATAAACATCATAGCTGATAATCTGTGACTTTCTAGCCTATCAAAATGGGGTTATTTTGAGGTTGCATGTATTTGCATAACCCCTGAGAAGAGGATCATGGGTAAATTACAAATGGTCGCCATTTGACCAAGTTTTTTTTTTTTTTTTTTTTACAGATAAAAGTGCACAAAAACTATTTTATTTCACATCAGATAATTATTTACTAATTTATCATGGAAATTTAGACCAAACAACTGGCAAACAATCTCTTCTGGGAAAATGACATCACCTTGGCCATCTTGGAGTTTTGATTTTGGTAGAGCTTAATACCCAAAGATATACTGTGTCAAGATTCTGGTCCTTATTTTCGGATATAACGAAAATATTTAGAAGAAAGGAACACTTCCCCACCACCACTGCTGCATCCACCCTGGAATGCGGTACACTTCAAATCGACCAGTCCAGATATAGGTTAACTCGGGGATTCCAGTAACGGCATATAACAATAGGGTTATGATCACTTCTGAAAGAAGGTTTTATGTGCCCATCTCTTGAGACTTTGGCTGTGCAATCCCAGTGACCATGCCCTCTGTACTTGTTTGTTCTAACAAAATTTTAGCACAGATATCGCTCAAACTTGTGTGAACATGCCAGTGTAGAACTTCACATATGGGAATTTCCTTTCTGGAAATAATTGAAGAGAATTAACAAAGCCACTCTGGCATTATAATGGATGTTTTGAAGAGAGGGATATGCTTCGATCATGGCAGAGTATCATCTTAGAAGAACAATACAACTTGATTGCTCCCTGCTGCATGGGCATACTCCATTCAGAAATTTGGAATCAAAAATCCAACATACCCCTGCAGTGGACAGATTGTTTTGCTGTGGGCACATCGCCGCGAGTTTGGTGGGATAAATTGTTTCATAGAAAATGGAAATCCTTTTAGGCAGGGACATTCATCAAATCGTGACCTGTCAGTTGCAGAAGCCAGAGAAGATTCATTTAGGATCGACCTTTGTCACAATATTTGTCCGAGGTGTGAAGATAATGGATGCAATCTCGTGCACTTTCTCGAGAGAGACTCGCTTCTCCTGGGAGCTCAAGGATAAATTGGGGACTTTCAGTCTTGATTCATCCATTGTCATACTTTAACTGTCAGAGTCGGATATGATGGTAGACAAAATGGATCTCTTGCTATTTATACAGGATGTATAGTACTAGCATACTCAAATTACAATGTACATT
>JAVTVY010054942.1:0-29848 GCA_036873755.1 Hanleya hanleyi | reverse complement strand
ACCACCACCACCGGGCGGTGACGCCCGTCAACGCCCGGTGGTGGCGGTGGTGGTGGTGGTGGTGGTGATGGTGGTGTGTGTGTGTGTGTGGTAGTCTGTGGTGGTGGTGTCTGTACATATAAGAATGAACATGTGTCCCTCATCAGTCCTTATGTATTGGTCGACAGATCAACATGTCGTGTACGCGTACGTTCTGTCAGAGAACCTTCTCTCGTCGCGATAGTATGATCAGGCACATTCAAGGCAAACACAACCAAGAGACACCACCGAGTCCCGCTATAGGTCCAGCAAGTGCAGTAGAGCATCCCTACACGATGACGGTGAGCGGCCCTACGGCATGTGGAAAGACGTCCTGGGTAATGAAGTTCTTAGAGGAAGGTGTGGCAACCCCAGCTCCGACACGTGTTGTTTGGTGTTATAGCCAATGGCGGCCCGCCTACGAAACTACACGATTACAGAATGTGAGTTTCGTCCCAGGGATTCCTCATGACATAGACGAACCGTATTACTTTGACCCCGAGCAGACCAACGTGGTAGTGCTAGATGATCTGATGAGTGCGGCCAAGGACAATTCGAAAATCGCCGACCTATTCACCAAAGGGTCCCATCATCGCAATCTGTCCGTCATCTATTTGACCCAGAATCTCTTTTCTCAAGGGAAGGCGTCCAGAGATATTGCCTTGAACTGCCAATACTTTGTGTTGTTCTCCAACCCCATCGACAGAGCACAAATTCGTGTGTTTGGTAGTCGAATTTATCCTCAGAACATCGACCATTTCATGCAGGCGTTTCAAGAAGCGACAAGTCGTCCGTACGGCTACCTGTTCGTAGATTTAAAAGCCCATACCCCCGAAGATCGCCGGCTGACGACCCACCTGCTACCCGGCGAGGGATCACCACAGCCCCTACACCATCCACCGAGTCCACATTTGGTGAAGCAGCAACCCACCCCCGTACAGCGGGCCTTCTTCATATCACCAGTCCCGGAATATCACCCAACCGTGAAGGCCCAACCCGAGGTTGAAGAACATAATGTGAACTCGAGGCTATGGAAGGATTTGTTCAAAGAAAGTATGGACGCCGAGATGGGCGAGATTTTGGAGGCCACAGGAAACAAGTTTCAACGCAAAGGGTATTCGAAAGAGGAAGCTGCAATTTTAGCCCATAACAGATTGGCACCCAGACTACGACGGGCTTTACGTCAGCAGTATGTCGACTTACTGACCCATATGAAATTGTTGGATAAGGATCCAGTCCATATGGAAATTGAAAGAACAGCGTCGATGTTGAAAACCTCGGGCATGAACTGGAAAGCGGCGTATGTCAGAGCAATAGCACAAAAGAAACATTTGTTCGAACGCATCATTAAACGTCGTTAAAGCGTTAAGAAAGTGTGTTAAAGCGTTGAGACGAGCGTTAAGGCGTAACGACGGGCGTTGACGGGCGTCACTGCATTTCGATGAATTGATGTCAATTCCATGAAATCAGAGCTTCTGAGCTAATTCACCAGGGCGTTGAAGCGTTGAGCTAAGCGTTGATGACCGTTACTGTCTATAAAAGCGAGCGTATTCCCAAAACACGCACAGTCGACGTTCAACCGTCAACATGGCTTATACTTGTTCTGAGTGTGAACGCACGTTCACCAGACATTACGATATGATGCGACACCAGAAAATATACATGGGATTGAAGACGCCGAGGAGCCCGTTGAGGCAGATACTGATACAGAGATTGATGAGAGTGCATCGACTGATACCGAATCCAAGATTGCTGACAGTATATCTACTGATATGGAGAGCTTGACCTCAGAGAGTCAGCCTACATCCCAGGAAAGTGAGGCAGAACCTACCTTCTGGGATCGTATTGTGACAGCAGCTATCAATACTCACGCTGAAGCGATCGAGGACGCCGGAGAGGATAATTTACAACAGACGTACACCCAAATGCGCTCCCGCATCAGGAAAACAGCCATGGCGATCTATGAACAGTATACCTTACTACCGCTTGAAATGAAAGGCGACCCCACGCACAGGTCCATCATGAAGACCAAGCGTCACTTGGAAGAGGCTATGGGGCTACCACCCACAGAGGCCCTGGAAAATGCGATCAGAATGCGCAAACAACTGTTTCAGGACATGCTGCCCGAAGAATATCCGGGCCTGTCCGACGATGATTAGAATAAACGGTTCAGAATGAACATGACCGAAGAAGGAACTCTCTGAAATGGCGACTTCTGATTGGACAAGAATACATCTAACGGACAGGAACGAATAGGACAGATGCAAATGGCGGTCTCTGATTGGACAAGAGTCTTTCTTGAATTGTAAACATACCCAACGCGGCTCCCCCAGCGTGGGTATGTTATGATGGAGGGGAAAATAAACTATATGAAAAAAAACGTTGTTGTTGTTGTTCCCTCATGTGTCATCCTTGTTGTTGTTGTTTTCTCTCTCCGGTCTATATCATGGCGTCAAGGCGCTAGCGGGACCCATACAGGGTCCAGTTTTCGACACTAGGTGACCACATCCCGAAGAAATGGCCAGTTTTCGACACCGGATGTGCCGCCATCTTGAACATACGTGCCGCCATCTTGGATATGGCCCATAATGCACCGGGTCAAAATACTCGCTTCTGATTGGCTGAGAGCTCTGTGACGGATTTGAAATACTCGCTTCTGATTGGACGAGAGCTCCGCATTGCGTCTGCGCATGCGCAGAATGATATTCCTACCGCACACCCAACCCATCAGATGCCCCTTCACGAATGCTTCACTTTGATACCTCACTCGACCCAATCGGACCAATAGTGGCTCCCCTAGCTCCCAAAACGGCTAGTTTCATACCCTTTGACCACCGCGCATGCGCAGAATGCCGATATTCCAACCCCACATCCACGCCATCAGAGGCTCCCTCACCTAGGCTTCACATGGATACCACACACGACCCATTCGAACCGTGAATAGCCCATCTCTAACCCAAACACACACCCACATACCCCGCCAAAATGCCTACTTTCTATACTACGGGCCAGTCTGCGCATGCGCAGACTATTGAACACGGACGGACCATTAGTGTAGTCAAGTGCTCCTTCACGAGAGCTTCAAAATAAGACCTCATACGACATCATCGGATCATTAGGGACTCACGTAGACTCCAACATGTCCACCCCGTATGGCTCTATACACCCATAGCCATGCAGTATAGGCCTATGGGCCTACCTAGGCCTTGGTGACTTTTTTCAAAAATTTCACCGATTCGCTCCGCGACCCTTGCTATGATGTTCTAAATGTCGAGACGTGAAAAACGAGATCCCCCAACCCTACCGCAAATGTATAGAAGTGGGTTTCCCAGTAGGACAAACATCGGTCCTATACCTCCAGTATGGGAATATATATTTATATATATATGTCTATATGGGGCTATATCGTACTTTTTCAAAAATTTCACCGTTTCGTGCCGGGACACTTCCTATCATGTTTGTCTTGACGAGACGAGTAAAACGAGACCCCACAACCCTACCGCAAATGTATAGAAGTACGTTTTCCAGGGGGACAAACATTGATCCTATACCCCCAGTATGGGACTATATGGGGCTATATCGTACTTTTTCAAAAATTTCACCGATTCGTGCCGGGACACTTCCTATCATGTTCTAAATGACGAGACGTGAAAAACAAATCCAAACAACCCTACCGCAAATGTATAGAAGTACGTTTCCCAGGGGGACAAACATTGATCCTATACCCCCAGTATGGGACTATATGGGGCTATATCGTACTTTTTCAAAAATTTCACCGATTCGTGCCGGGACACTTCCTATCATGTTTGTCTTGACGAGACTAAGAAAACGAGATCCCACAACCCTACCGCAAATGTCGAGAAGTGGGTTTCCCAGGATGGTCCTATACCCCCATACCCCATATAGGCATTTTCACGTAATTTAGGATAAAGTCCGTGTTCCGTATTTTTTCAGGAAAAATTTTACATACACCCACCCTGGAACTAGGGGGAGATAACTCTATTGATAGGCAAGCCCCGTTAAGCCCGGCGACCTATATACCTCCCATACCCCATATAGGCATTTTCCCAGGTTTTTCGATAAAGTCCGTGTTCCGTATTTTTTTTTTTCAGGAAAAATTTTACATGCACTCACCCAGCCATCAAATACCCCCTTCACCTAGGCTTCACTTTGATACCTCATAATACTCCATCGGACCATTATTGGCTCCCCTAGATACCAAAACGTCTATTTCCATACCCTTGGGCCACCGCGCATGCGCAGAATGCCGATATTTCAACCTCACGCCCAGTCCATCAGATGCCCCTTCACGAATGCTTCACTTTGATACCTCATATGACCCCATCGGACCATTAGGGGCTTTCATAGCTCCAAAACGTCTATTTGCATACCCTTGGGCCACCGCGCATGCGCAGAATGCCGATATTTCAACCCCACGCCCAGTCCATTAGATGCCCCTTCACAAATGCTTCACTTTGATACCTCATATGACCCCATCGGACCATTAGGGGCTTTCCTAGCTCCAAAACGTCTATTTGCATACCCTTGGGCCACCGCGCATGCGCAGAATGCCGATATTTCAATCCCACACCCAGCCCATTAGATGCCCCTTCACCTAAGCTTCACTTTGATACCTCACTCGACCCCATCGGACCATTTTATCTAGGGACTACTTTTTCTCCGCGGAAGCTTTTTCCGCGACCGAATCACCGCCAGACATGACCGCATCACCTCGGATGAATACATCTTTATACAATTAAAATTAATTAATTAATTAATTAATTAATTTATTTATTTGTTTATTTATTTATTTATTTATTCTGTGAAAACATGCAAATGTTCGAATCAAGGGAGATAACCCGAAATTTGTCATCCATACCCTTGGGCCACCGCGCATGCGCAGAATGCCGATAGTTCAACCCCATACCCAGCCCATCAGATGCCCCTTCACATAAGCTTCACCTTGATACCTCACTCGACCCCATTGGACCATTATGGGCTCCCCTACATCCCAAAACGACTATTTTCATACCCTTCGGCCACCGCGCATGCGCAGAAGGCCGATATGTCAACCCCACACCCAGGTCATTAGATGCCCCTTCACATAAGCTTCAATTTGATACCTCACTCGACCCCATCCGACCATTTTATCTAGGGACTACTTTTTCTCCGCGGAAGCTTTTTCCCGAGACCGAATCACCGCCAAAACCGCGGCCAGACCGCATCACCGCGGATGAATACATCCTGAATACATCCCCTCCAACAATTGGAACTCTCCTGGATTGGAGGTAGCTTTTGGTCCTTCTGCCGGAACTATACTCCCCGTGACCTCTCCTCCCGCCTCGTTTCCGCCCCAAATGACCTCTACATCCGGGTGAAAGTGACCTCCAAATACGCTTACGCTACTACTTACGTCAACAAAACGAAACAGAAGGATTTGTGAAGTCAAGGATTAACAATCAAATATTTATTTACAATACTAAAATCATATACATTTTAAGTAAGGTTAATACAACAAATAAATTTGTGAAATATAATCTTACTGTTCAATGCTTTACCGATGTGCACTTTAGAGTCATGATAGATAGATAGATAGATAGATAGATAGATGATCTTTATTTACAAACTCGATGACTACAATAGGTGCAAACCTCTTTTCGTGCAGGTCGAGTTGAATAAAATATACAACATATACAATAAGAACGATAAATAACATATAAGGAGTTAGCACATAATTTTAAAGTTAGTGAACTTAACTAAGAATATTAAAATAAAAACTGCTCTTGAAGAAAATAGTCACTCAATAAATAACATTAAAGGAGTTAGCAAATAATTAAAAGTTCAGTCAGCTTAATCTATAAAATTAAAAAAAATTAAATTAAATTAAAAATTAATATTAAAATAAAATAAAATAAAATAAATAAAAATAAAAATTTGTGCGCGTCAGTCCTTGTTGCCGCGCACAAATCACTCTTCTGTATAATGGTAACCCAACACTGCTCAGGGTGCAGTCCACAGTAGACCCCTCGTTGCTGGAAATAGACCCTTGGTATAATCCTTCCGTCTTTCCGAGTTGCCAAACCATGCAGAAAACCCATATAAAAGTACATATTTTCTTCATGGGAATACTCATTCCATTAATTTAATATATAAGCCAGTTATTCAAATTTAACCCGAGATAAATTTTCTTCCCTCGAAACGTACTCCAAATTTTCTGGAAAATCTATTAAAATGACCCAAAATACGCCATATTTCGTTCACTTCCCGGAGAAATCTTGACAATCGATTTGCACAAGATTTCTCCCCAGTGTTCCCCGTCTGGAGGCAAGATAAAAAAGCTATTCAAAATATGGGGTCGACCACGCCGATTTTTGTCACATACCCCATATACAACATAACCCTATTTTTAAACACCTGGAAAACGTACGAAACTGAGGCTGACGAAGTTTGACTTCGCGAGCCGACCCGCCATATAGCTCAATCGAGCCACCCCTCCGCATATGTCATTTTGAAGGAATGGTAGTACCTAGAAGCTTGGTACTATAAATACTGGTTATCAAAAAGGGAAGGATAATTATCATGTGGTCAGACTCGGGCGCTCTGATGTATAAATATTTTTGAGGGGGACCAATAATCCGAAACTATGGACTACTTCCTCAGTTGTACAGTGCCAGTAAATGCCCAATATCCATTGTCCGTTAAAATTTAGCGTATGTTATGCAGCAGACAAAAGTTAATAGACAGGAGTAAATAATCCAGCAGTCCGTAGTTACAGGCAAAGGTAAAATTCAGATAGTAACACAGTATAAAAGCCAGTTTGAATTCCCCCCTGAATGACTGACTGAGCGCTATTTATACTCTATGATGCATTCCAGATCATTCTACCAATTCAAGAAGCTTCTAGAATACACATTATTACCGTATCATCTGACCTAGATACAATTTACAGTAGCCTTCCAGAAAACTCCAAGTGTCTGACCCACATAATACAAGCTTGCGTCAGCTTCCAGAAACATCCACAATGTCTAATAATAGACTACAATACCATGACACTCTCCCTCTTAAAAAAAGAAAGTTTCAAACTTGGAACTTGCATTTTTATGTTGACAAACATATGTACATCATATGCGAGACAAACAATCAGCAATTGTCCTTGACCTTAATATGTCAGATTTCAATATTGTATTCTTGTAACATCAAACTCCATCTCAAGAATCTTTGATTTTTGTTTTTATCTTACTTATGAAAACAAGTGGATTGTGATCACTGAATGCAGTAATTGGCAATGATGAAGAAGTAACATAAACATCAAAATGTTGTAAAAGCCAATGTCATTGCCAAACTTTCTTTCTCAATTGTGGAATAATTTCTCTGATGTTTGTCAAATTTACGTGAAAAATAACATATTGGGTGATCTACACCATCTATACCTTCTTGTAACAAAACGGCACCAGCAGCAACATCACTAGCATCTACTGCCAGTTTAAAAGGTGAATCAAAATCTGGTGCTGAAAGAACTGGTGTGCTCTTGAGTGTGGCTTTCACGTTTTCAAAAGCTGATTCACATTCATAGGTTCAAACAAAACTTGCATTTTTATCCCATCGGCATATATGCCAGATGGGATCATGTCGTCACGCTGTCCGGCTGGCTGGTTGGCTGGCTGGCTGGCTGGAGGAACGACGTGACCGCTCTGAAAGGTGAACTGTTCCAGCTGGAGACTTCAAATTTGGTACACAGCATTGTTCCATGGTAAAGCACAAGCCTATTGAAATTGGGGACATTTTGGTGTTTTTGTGGTTTCCATGGCAACATAACGAAAAATATCCACATTACGACGTGAATGCTCTAAAAGCCGAACTGTTGCAGCTGGAGACCTCAGATTTGGTATACAGCATTGTTGCATGGTAAAGCAAAAGCCTATTGAAATTGGGGGCATTTTTATGTATTTTTGTGGTTTCCATGGCAACCGAATGAAAAATATCCACATTACGACTTGAATGCTCTAAAAGCCGAACCGTTGCAGCTGGAGACTTCAAATTTGGTATACAGCATTGTTGCATGGTAAAGCACAAGCCTATTGAAATTGGGGACATTTAGAAGCTTAACTGTTGCAACTCAAACATCAAATTTGGTATACAGCATTGTGTAGCAAAAAAAAAGCACAAGTTTGTTCAAATTGGGTACATTTTGATGATTTCTGTGGTTTCCATGGCAACATAACAGAAAGTATCCATGTAAAGATGTTAATGCTCTAGAAAGCAAACCGCTACAGCCAGAGACTTCCAAGTTCGTATACAGCATTGCTGTGTGGTAAAGGACAAATTCATTCAATGATTGTTGTGGTTTCCATCGCAACAAAATGGAAAATTTCCAAATAATGACATTAACTCTCTAGAAGCCGAACCGTTGTAGCTGGAGATTTCGATTTTGGTATACAGCATGGTCTGTGTGGCAAAGTACAAGCCTAGTGAACTTGGGCACATTTTGATGTTTTTTTGTGTGGTTTTCATGGCAACATAGTGGAAAATATCCATATAACGATGTTAATGCTCTAGGAGCCGAACAACTGGAGACTTCAAATTTGGTATACAGCATTGTTGTGTCGCAAAGTTAGCTGCATTGTCTTTGCCTTTCTCCAAATTAGCTTTGTACTTGCTTTTCCTTTCAACATATTCCACATTCACATATCAAAAGTCACAATCTATACACAATCTATTAGTATCCCCAAATTTTTGCAGACAAACCATGATTTGTTCTATCTTCAAGTGTGCACCGCATATATCTCAACTAAAGAGTCCGCTATCCAGTGTGAGTACCGACAACTTGTTGGCAACATGAAAGGGACAGACAGTTCACACTAGGCCGATGGGATCAAGTGTGGCCGTGGCCTCTAGTTTCTTAAGAGTTGAGTTAAAGGCTCAGTAATATCTGAAAAATTTGGACAAAATTTTCTGTAGTAGCCAGCCATACTCAAAAAACGCATCAGTTGTCTCTTACATGTTGGCCGTGGAAATAGCGATATAGCACTAACCTTAGCATCTACAGGTTTTACCTGACCCTGACCTACAACATGACCCAAGAATGTCACACGTGCATGCCCAAATTCACTTTTTCCAAGGTTGACTGTCAGCTTGGAGTCACTTAGTCGATTGAACAGTGCGCGAATTCTCTGTAGATGATCTTCCCATGTATCGCTGTAGACAATGACGTCATCAATGTAAGTCTCACATCCTTCCAAACCAGAACTCACACGACTGATGAGACGCTGGAACGTGGCCGGAGAAGTTTTCATTCCAAATGGAATGACTTTGTACTGGAACAGACCCTCCGAAGTGAGGAATGCTGATATCTCCTTCGCACGATCTGTCAGTGGAACTTTCCAAATTCCTTTCAGAAGATCAAACTTTGACACAAACTTGGCACTTCCCACTTGATCAATGCAATCGTCATTGCGTGGAATGGGGAATGTGTCTGTTTTGGTCAATGTGTTCACCTTTCTGTAGTAAGTACACATTCTGTAACTGCCACCTAGTTTTGGAACGAGAATACAAGGTGAACTCCAGTTACTATTACTTGGTTCAATGAAGTCATTGTCCAATAAATACTGAATCTCTTTTTTCAGATAGTTTTGTTTAATGGAATTCAAACGATATGGGTGCTGCTTCACTGGATTAGAATCTCCTACATTGCCGTAATGTGAAATTTTATCAGTTCGAGTGGGGATATCGGGAAACAAATGTTCGTATTGACTGAGCAGAGTTCGAAGTTCTTCCTGACACGCTGGTTCAAGTTGACACAACTTGGAATCCAAATTAAGTAGAATGTCAGAGTTCTGTAATTTCGCCGCTGTCATGGGTTCTTCACAAGTTTCATTATTATCAGGGTCAGAACTAACTACACTTACAGGGTGTACAGTACTATTAGTGCTATCTCTGTCTATGTATAACTTTAACATATTTACATGACATAACTGTCTGTGTTTACGCCCGTTCCTGAGTCTGAATTACATAATTACGGTCACTTAATTTCTTTTCAATGACATAAGGACCATAATATCTAGCCTTAAGTGGATTAACAGGAATAGACAGAACATCCAGTGTCTTCTCACCAGGTTTGAAACTTCGTTTATAGGCATGTTTATCATAGGTCATTTTCATACATTTTTGCGCTGACTTTAAATTTGACATGGCCAAATCACGCGCTTTAGTCAACCTGGTGCGAAAGTCCGACACATATTTTCAGAGACTATATGAGTCAAGACCACTGTCTAGGAGCTTTTCCATTAGCAGTTTAAGTGGTCCTCTAACTGCATGACCAAAGACTTATTCAAATGGGACTGAAGCCTAAAGACTCTTGAACAGACTCTCTAATAGCAAACAATAACAAATGTATGCCTTCATCGCAGTCTTTCTCAGTGTCAAAACAATAAGTTTTAATCATGTTATTTACTGTCTGGTGAAATCTTTCTAATGCGCCTTGGCTTTCTGGGTGGTATTTGTGCTGCTTTATTCCCAATTCATGCATGACTTGTTGAAAAATTCCTGACATGAACTTAGATCCCTGATCAGACTGAACGGACTGGGGTAGGCCGAAAAGTGTGAAAAACTTAACTAAGGCCTTAACAATAGTTTTTGCATTAATATTCCCTAAAGGAATGGCCTCAGGGAACCTGGTTGATGCACACATGACTGTTAACATGTATTGATTGCCTGACTTTGTTTTTGGTAATGGACCAACACAATCTATAATCACCCTACTAAATGCTTCCTCAAATGCAGGGATTGGTTGTAGAGGTGCCTTTGGTATGGTTTGGTTTGGACTTTACAACGATTATTATGGATTAAGAATACTGATCAGCGATACAGATTTTATATTTTTGGAACATCATAATGTCTTGTCGGCATCATTGAAAACTGTTGACCGCTTCTCTCTTGCAGGAAACTAGCATATGTTTATCTATACTATGATTATCTTTTTGAATTTGGTGCTAATACTGTTATATGGATATGGAATAGGTCTTTGGATTACGGACGCGGATATTCTTTAATGGACGACGGCTGAATGATGAATGACGGACTAGACGCTTGTATTCCTCATTTGACATGTGTGGCATGACCTACAAAATTCCGTAACATCTTTCTTTAAATTTGGCCAATAGAAATGATTTAGAACTTGTTTTGTATGTGTTTTGTTAACGCCTAAATGGCCTGAAAGAGGTGTTTCATGGGCTAGTCTGAGGATATCTGAACGATATGAATTTTGGTACTGCAATCTGATACTTAATTGCCCACTCATCATCAGGTGACACATCTGGCGGTCGCCATTTGCGCATAAGAACACCATTCTTACAAAAGTAACACACAGGCTCTTGAGTTACATCACACTCATCTACTGCCCTGTCAAACCACATGGAAATGCCCTTGTCACTATGCTGTTCATTAACCAGCCGTGATTTTGAAATTTTGTCATCAGAACATTCCAATTTGCTTTCAAAATGGGGCTCATCATTTAAACACACGAAAGTGTCGGCCAAACAAACGTCATCGATGACGTCATCTTTAAGAGACTTTTCAGACTCCTCAGCCAAATTACTCATGGCTCTAGTAACTGCACAAGCAGGATACAAACTTTGAATTTCGTCTTCAACTGGATCATGGATCTGATCCAAACAAGGCTTGTCAGTTACAAATGGGTTAACCCCGACCTTATCTCCCGCAAGATCATTTCCAAGAAATAATTGAACACCCTCAAATGGTAAACTACTTTTAATACCCATCATATCAGGCCCAGAAATCAAGTCGGAAGACAGATGAAGCGGAACGGAACGGAGCGGAACAGGTGTATAAATTACAGAATCTACCCCTTTAATCAGGACATTACTGCCTGCAGATGAAGAGTCAGAATATAATTATATTCCTACATTGTGAAACCGTCCCACTGCTCTATCAGTGAGTTCGAGTCTCACCCCAGCCATTATTTTCTGGCAGGGTGTTTTACAATATAGGAATATAATTATGTTATGATTTATCCTGGAAGATGACTGAAATTATAAGGGTCAGAAAACGACAAAGTATCTGCCAACAAAAGAGACTGGAACGCGCCCGTGTTTCGCAAAATGTTCACAGGAGCAGCATTAGACAAATCACTTGAAAGTGACACAAAACCCTTGTGGATAAATGGTTCAAAAATCTCCATAACAGGATTTGAAAAACTGTCAACCTTATCCTTGATAGAACTAATAGGAACAGTGTCCCTGGCCATCTTAACGTCATATACATTATGAACGTCACTAACCTGCTTGGGTATAGATCTTGAAGTGAGGAAACCACTAGGCTTTTGAAAGGCTTGATCTTGTCTTCTTTTCAATTTAAAACAATCAGCCATTAAATGGACCGTCCCTCTTACAATAGCTGCAAACGGGAGACTTATTTTGAGTGTTAAAAGTGGGTGACTGAGACTTTGTGTTTGACCTTTGACCTTTGTAACTGGGGTTAAAAGTTTTAGGCCCTGAGAAAGAACTGGGTTTGTTACCTGAGAGATTAGACTGGAATGAACTTGGCTTAACAGCATTGACAAATGATAATTTGTGTGTCAGAGCGTATTCGTCAGCAAAACGTGCTGCCTGATCTAAAGTGTTGGCATTCTTTTCATCAAGAAATGTTCTAATATCACCATGGATACACCTTTTAAATTCCTCTACCAGCATAAGCTGTCTAAGGCTTTCAAAGTTGTTGTCAATTTTAACCGAGGCACACCACCTATCAAATAACTGTTCTTTTGAACGAGCAAATTCTACATGAGTCTGAGAGTTTTCTTTTTCACAACTACGAAACTTTTGTCTATAGGCTTCAGGAACTAATTCATAACCTTTAAGGATTAAATCCTTCACATATCATAATTTGATGCTTGCTCTACCGTCAATTGAGTGTAAATGTCCCTTGCCTTTCCGATCAAAACACTTTGAAGAAGTAAACTCCAATTTTCTTTTGGCCAGTTTAAATTTTCAGCAATTTTCTCAAAATGCAGAAAATATTTATCAACTTCTTTTTCCTGAAATGGTGGGACGAGACGTATTTGACGAGCCGCATCAAATTTTGATTGTGATTGTACAGGTGCATGTGCAAGAGGACTTGTTTGCGACTGTAATTTCATATGCTTTATTTCTTACTGAAACTTTCGTCGACTTTATGACAAAAGAGATGATTACAATTTCGACATCGTAAACTATCCCTTTCTGGATAGTAATATTCCAGTGGGACCTGCATATGGCGTATACATATCTCGCTTAGTAGCATTTGCTAGATCCTGTGTTAGATGTGATGATTTTAATCAACGTCACAAAACATTGTTGCAGAAACTTATAAAACAGGGCTATTCCACCAAGCGCCTCCACTCAAAGTTTCTCAAATTTGGCGATACATATCGCATGCTGATAGCAAAATACGAACGTAGCGTGCAAGATCTATGGCGCTACGTTTCGTAACTTGTGTCTAATTCCGCTTAACCCGGGGCTAGGGGCCGTATGAACCCATGTACTTCAAGATCCTCATGGTACTCATATGAACAGTCACAATCAAAGCGTGACTGAGATACATCATTCTTTAGATGACGACTTTACAACGAATATTACGGATTAAGAATACTGATCAGCGATACGGATTTGATATTTTTGGAACATCATGATGTCTTGCCGGCATCATTGAAAACTGTTGACCGCTTCTCTCTTGCAGGAAACAAGCCTATGTTTATGTATACTATGATTGTCTTTTTGAATTTGGTGCTAATACTGTTATATGGAATATGGAATATGGAATAGGTCTTTGGATAATGGACGCGGATATTCTCTAATGGACGACGGCTGGATTATGAATGACGGACTAGACGCTTGTAATTTCTTCCCTTTCTCTCTCTAATGCTCTTTCTTTCTCTCTTTCCTCTTTTTCTAAACTTTCTCTAATTCTAATTTCTTTAATTCCAGCTGATGTTGCAATTCTAAATTCCCTATTCCCAAATCATCAGCTTTTTCCTCAGTTAAATCAAAATCACTTTCATCCCAAATCTGTTTGCTAACAAAATGTTTAATAATGAGTTTCTCCAAGACGTTTTAACTTTAATTTGTAGGAATTTACACAGCGCGAACAAATCATCTTTGCGTAGTTCGTTAAATTCTTCCTGACTAGGCTCTGAGGCAAACTGTGCTGGGTCAAATGACATGCTGATAGCGTACTACCTGACTTCATAAATTTAGACAATGTTGTAAAGCTGTATCAATTCAGAACTATGTGGTAAAGCTGCCAGCTAATCAATAATGTAAACAAATTATCCCGGACGCCAGGACCCCAATTTCTGTTACGTCAACAAAACGAAACAGAAAGATTTGTGAAGTCAAGGATTAACAATCAAATATTTATTTACAATACTAAAATCATATACAATTTAAGTAAGATTAAAACAACAAATAAATGTGTGAAATATAATCTTACTGTTCAATGCTATACCGGTGTGCACTTTAGAGTCCTTGTTGACGCGCACAAATTACTCTTCTGTGCAATGGTAATCCAACACTGCTCAGTTATACAGTCCCAGTAAATGTCCCATATCCAATGTCCGTTAACATATAGCGTATGTTATGCAGCAGCCAAAAGTTAATAGACAGGAGTAAATAAACCAGCAGTCCGTAGTTACAGGCAAAGGTAAAATCCAGATAGTAACACAGTATAACAGACCCACATAAAAGCCAGTTTGAATTACCTCCTGGATGACTGACTGAGCGCTATTTATAATCTATGAGGCATTCCAGATCATTCTACCAATTCAAGAAGCTTCTAGAATACACATTATTACCGTATCATCTGACCTAGATACAATTTACAGTAGCCTTCCAGAAAGCTCCAAGTGTCTGAACCACATAATACAAGCTTGCGTCAGCTTCCAGAAACATCCACAATGTCTAATAATAGACTACAATACCATGACACTATGTACTAGTTTGTGTCCAAATTTCATGAATTCATGCAAAATAACACAGAAAGCCAATTTGAAAGACGTGTTGAACAAGTTATGGAGAAAGCGAGCAAACACTAAAGGGGAGCGATTTCATTCAATTTATGACGGGTAGTTTCTTCAACAAAGCTGACTGACTTATAGCCCAGTCTAAATCTTACCTAATGTTCAGTATTATTTGTTAAAGGTTTGATGAATATTATTCACCTGATCCAGTATATTGAATTTTCGGTCTATAACTCTGTGACCAAGATATTGATAGTAATACAAAATCTTTGCAACTGTAAAGGCACATCATTGACATGTCTATGAGAGGTTGTGACTATGAACCGTGTTGTGATTGAGCCCTCGAGGAAAACCATCCTCGTTCGCATCTAGGAATGCGTGTGAGTAATATCAATTACCTATTCTGATCCAAAAATTCTACTTTTTCTCACAGTAGAAAATATGGAGAGACGCAATTCTGTCTCCGCAGATGAAATTGGGTCAGATAAGGCAGAATCGCAGTTTGAGTTTGAGTGAAACAGAAATTCTAGTCCGGAAATCTGTATCTGTGGTTATTTGTGTGCAAATGTGGAGAGTTTACAGTAGTTAATGCGCCAAACAGAGAGTTTTTTCGAAGGATAGCCAGGACATTGTCTCAGTTTTCCAGTTACACAACCCTACCGCAAAATACCATCACCGCAGTCTAGCGAAGTGAAAGCCCTTCGATCGCTGTTGTTCGATAGAAAGATAATTCAGTTGGACTGCGTGTCGACTACAGACATCTTCATTTTATCAAACCAATTTCTACGTTCCCACGGGTTCGAAGTGGAAACGTAGAAATTGGCTTGATAAAATGAAGATGACTGCAAAAGGCTGAACTTAAAACTTTTCGATGCCAGACATCGACCAGTCATTCGCATCTCCATCTGGTGCCAGGTGTCTCTCAACAGTGGACCTCACATGCGGTTACAATCATTGAATGAACCGCACTGCGGTGACCTAATGGTTAGAGTATCGGCCTCGTTATCGGTAGATATTGGGTTCAATCCCAGACCGGGACATACCAAAGACAAAATGGAACTTGTTGCTTCCTCGCTTACGCTCAGCATTAAGAGAATAGATCAAGGACTGGTTCACTCGGTTTCAGTATAATATGACAGAGTGGGGTGTCATGTCTGCCTACGGCATGATATTTCAGTGGAACAGCACTATGAAATTGCAGCATTAGATCTACTCTGTCGCAAGTAGGTATCCCGACCTTCCCCCTTCTCCGTTGTGATATAGCTGAAAGAATGTTGAAAGCGACGTTAAACCCTATTCACTCCCTCACTCACTACAACCACCGTGATTTTTTTTTCTTCTTTTTTTCAATTATACCAGAACGTCGTTGGACCAATTGCACGGGCACAAAATATTTTCATCGTATTACATTTTGTAGGAAAGCGCTGAGAATCGTTCTTAAAATAACGTAGATGATGATAAGTATAATTTTTCTTCGTTTATGTACATGACAGTTTTGATAACAATTTGGAACTGTCAAAACTGCCGGTACAGAGAGTTAGCAGTGCAGCAATGGTTGAATGACCAACACTTTAAAGGGTCGTTGCGTACCTCGATGATATAATCCATTATCCAATTTCGCAGGATCATCTACAGCACATCGAATATGTGCTCCAAATGTCGATACAAATTACGGCTCAAGCTCAAGATGTTATTCTCATGGGACATGTGATCTCTCTCAGGCAGGATCTCCATCCACACACACACACAGTTATAACAATAAACCACTGACTGAGGCCTATTACAGCAAAAGATATAATTCCCTGTTGAGGACTGACCAGCTATTACGGGCGGAACTTGTGAAGAAGTTCTATTAGCATGCCGCGCCAGGGTTCTCAAGACAGAATCTCAAGTGGATGGCTACACACGAAAGTGACGACTTGAGGCGATTTACTCAAAGCAACATAACATTATTAAAGAAACTTGTCAAACAAGTCTTTACTGCCAAACGCTTCCATTCTAATTTCTCAGATCCTGTGACAGATATCTTACACTGAAGAAAATACGATTGTAGTGTGCAATATCTCTGGAACTGCTTAACCTGGGGTTAGGGGTCGTTTGAAAATCACGTGTATATATCCAGATGGTGTTCAAATAAACAGTCTTAATCAAAGCATGACTAAGATATATCATTCTCTAGGAAACGACTTGGAAATTCATTTGGATGGAGAATACTAGCCTGTGATAGGGGTTTGACGCAAAGAGTATTATGATGTCTTAAATTGTTGATAACTTCTCTCAAACGATTTTTTTTTTCATTAATATTCGAAATTAATGCTATCTTTCGTATGAAAAAAGATTATTGACACGGTTATTCTTTTGTGGAGGACGGCTGAATATTGTATGACAAATTTGACGCCTTCAATTCAATCTGATCATGGATCGATTACCTCCAAAACAGTTCTCGGTTTTGCAGACTTCACTGGACCATTACAGTGTTACTCGTGAGTAGAATATAACGTCGATTTCAACATTTTTTTCAGTCATATCACGACGATGCCTACATGTGCCAAAACACGAGAGTGTCCACAGTACCTATTATCCTGGACACGGATCAGCCCAGCCAGTAAAGTACCCGGTCATCCGGCCAAGTATTGACCGAGCTCAACGGTGCTCTTCGGTGACCTGACGAGAACCGGTGTGCCCAACGCGATACGCCGTACTTAAAGGGTTACTCGATGATCCAGATCTTCATTATCACACTGATATCAATCCTTTCCGTCACCTGACCACTGACAGTGTAGCGACAACCATGCAAGGTTAGCTAGTTCGTCGTTTGAGATCAGATACAGACCGGGATGACAAAATCAGAATGATTTCAGCCTCTTCAGGGGCCAAGAATGTGAGATGAACCAGAGGACGATGAAGACGTCCAGGACGACGGCTGGATTATGAATGACGGACTAGACGCTTGTAATCTCCATAGCGTCATATATGGTGATCTTACATACAGAATAGTATGAACATCGGTGAAAACCACAGTTTTGCGACGTTTTACAAACTGTGACAGCTACATCACGTAGCATCGCCACAATTCCACCATTGATAGATCCAGAAATAGCTCAACATCAACGTGCCGGCCCAGGTATTGGTCATATACTTACCTGTGTGCCAGGATAGACGTCCAAGGCAGGGGCGATGCACTGACCACGGATGAGGCCAGCATCCGTTTGCGAGAGTGGAAAAGGCTGACATTGATGATGTCCTATGGTGAAGGATGGCATGTCCTATGAGCAGAGAGACCTTTCAATTAATTTCCGGCGGCGCCGCGCCGCCGGATATCTGAATTCGGTAAACATGGGAGCGGCCATCTTGATATTGGACGAGTAACAGGTGTTTTCTCGAGCCATACTTCAAAGGCGTGCCATGGAGTGATCCAACTGTCATTCGAGGCCTGCGTGATCAAGCTGGTCACTAGGGCACTTAAAGTTTACTGTTCACAGGAAGGGTACCCGAATGTTACCTGGCACATAGAGTAATTAGAATTGAGTTTCCCTCTAACTTTGTCAGCTAGTGAGTTGGCACATAGGAACCTGCACCGTTTGCCTGTATTACCTTGGTAAATGTAGACAAAATGGTGACTTTCTTGGATGTTGAAGAGAAACTATACTGTAACAGAACTGTCGTCATTCTCAGCTGGAAATCTTAAGCTTGTTTTCTCCCAAGTGAAAAATTGAATGAAGAAGTATTATAGTAACAGTATCCTACAGACAGAATATTGCTATTCGTTCCCATTTTTGCGCTGCTAATAGGTGATTTTGAAACAGTTTATAAAATGTTTGCTTCCCTTGTCCCTTAAACGCAACATAACAATGAGGTCGTATGGTCGTCGCAAACATGTCTTGTCACACGAACATGTCTTGTCACGCGAACATGTCTTGTCATGGTTGTCGCTTTGTTGCGAATCAGTATGAAACGAAAAGACAAACTCACCATATGGATGGTTTGTCGAACCCGAGCTATAGTGAGGTGGCTCAGCAAAAAGATCGTGACACGCTGGTTCAAAGCACCAAACTTGGCACATCCATAACTTGAGGCATACATAACAATATCAAAAGGGTACTCATTGTTTTGGACCGTGTGACGCCCTCTGGCCCCCAAAAGGGCATCTAAGGGGAAATATTATCATTGGAAAAATAGCTTCCCAATAGCTTCATTATTTTCGTTATCCTTGAGGCTAGGAAGCTGAAATTTGCCGCACTGTATCGGTGGTTCCAGTGCTACCAGAAACTGTAACCAAACTGAAGATGGCCTCTGTGATGATGTCACAGTGACGTCATATTATAAAAATAAGCCATTTTATTGACAATTTTTCGGATCGATTTCTCAAACTTTTCACTTGTGCAATTTTCTTCGCGTAAATTGGCCCTCAAATTAGTAAATAATCATCTGATGTGATATAAAATTTTATTGGCACTTCTACGTGGAAAAATACACCAATTTTGAAGAAAATACGACAAAAACAAAATTTTCCAGCTACACCACCGTGTCGTCAATTCTGAATTTACCCATTTACCTCTTTCCGCGGATTAAATGGTCTTATAAAGACACAAAGTGCTATCTATAAACAGTTGCGAGCGCCATGGAAAAGTTCATTGAAAAGAGGGGGGAGGGCGAGGGTGAAGCTGAATCCACCACTAATAATTGAACGAAGGATCCTCCCTATTCAGTATCATTTTTCTTATGGTGTACATGCAGAGCCGGCATATAATTATAGTAGTCCACCGGTTCTGAACCATGGTCATGTAAATGTAATGGATTTGGCATTCATTGGAATATAGTCCGCAAAATGGCTTATTTTGGAATATGATGTCACTGTGATGTCATCACGGCCGCCATCTTGGATTTTGTGACATTTTCTGGTAGCGCTTAAACCAGTGATACAGTGTCGCAAGTTTCTGCCCTTTGGGGGCCAGAGGGCATCACAGAGCCCAGAGCAACGGGCACCCCTTCTGGTATTGTTCTATATGCCTTAAGTGATGGGTGTGCCAAGTTTGGTGCTTTGGACCATCGCGTCACGATCTTCCCAAAATATGGCCCTGAGCCACCTCACTACTATTGCTACACACGTATGAGTTTCAAATAATATACCGTCCAGTTGAACTGAGGCTATAACTGGAGCATTGGACAAAATGGCTGGTTTGACAGTATCAATGTAACATGTTATCGGTAACACTAGTGTACAACGTTCTGAAACTGATAAAACAAAATCTAGATATTGAGGTACAGGTTATATTTCTGTATTATGCACACACAGACGCTTGTTTTGCCTTAACACAAACTCCTGCCCCATTTCAACATAACACGAGCTTGTGTAGAATATATTATCACATTTCAGAGTAAATTGTAGGGTTTTGATTGGTTAATTACCATAGTGCATTACGCCGTATTCGTTTGCCACCGTTGGTATACCAATTCAGAATTCTCGTATACCAATGCTGTCAAGGTCGCGCGTGCTCATATACCAACGCAGTTAGGGACGCGCGTGCAACACCTGCAGACAAAGCCTGTTTCAGGCGAGTTTGTCTGCGCGAGTTTGTATGGGCGAGTTCCGCCACATGAACAATTGTGCGAGGCAAATTGCGTATTTGCGGATGAAGATAGGAAATAAATTATCATCCAAAGCTTTATATGCCACATAAACAGGAACGTCAGAATGTCAGCTAAGTATTTCATCCAGTTCATTGTTCATCGCGGAACAGATCGAAAAGAGATCGAAGCACTTTGCCTGTCCGACGTTGTCCGATGTCCGTACGTTGTTCAACGTTGAGTTATATGCCTGCTTTTCTTTCGAGTTGGTAATATATGTTAAACCAACCAGGAAAATAGCTCTTCAATGTGATAAATTCGTTATACCAGTGTTTTGCGTTGGTATACAGGCTGATATTTCGTCTCGAAGATAAATATTTTCTCGACGAAATATCAGCCTGTATACCAACGCAAGACACTGGTATAACTTATAATACATTATCACATTTCAGAGTAAATTGTAGGGTTTTGATTGGTTAATTACCATAGTGCATTATAAGTTATACCAGTGTCTTGCGTTGGTATACAGGCTGATATTTCGTCGAAATTTCCTTCGGGCTCGTGAAAATATTTATCTTCGAGACGAAATATCAGCCTGTATACCAACGCAAAACACTGGTATAACGAATTTATCACATTGAAGAGCTATTTTCCTGGTTGGTTTAACATATATCACCAACTCGAAAGAAAAACAGGCATAACTCAACGTTGAACAACGTAAGACATCGTGAGTCGGACAGGCAAAGCTTCGATCTCTTTTCGATCTGTTCCGCGATGAACAATAAACTGGATGAAATACTTAGCTGACATTCTGACGTTCCTGTTTATGTGGCATATAAAGCTTTGGATGATAATTTATTTCTTATCTTCATCCGCAAATACGCAATTTGCCTCGCACAACTTGTTCCAGTGGCGGAACTCGCCCATACAAACTCGCGCAGACAAATT
This sequence comes from Hanleya hanleyi, assembly GCA_036873755.1. Lineage (NCBI taxonomy): Eukaryota > Metazoa > Mollusca > Polyplacophora > Lepidopleurida > Hanleyidae > Hanleya > Hanleya hanleyi. The sequence continues at coordinate 8,304 of JAVTVY010054942.1, read as the reverse complement.
CGCCTGAAACAGGCTTTGTCTGCAGGTGTTACACGCGCGTCCTTGACTGCGTTGGTATATGGGCACGCGCGTCCTTGACAGCATTGGTATACGAGAATTCTGAATTGGTATACCAACGGTGGCTAATGAATACGGTGTAATGCATTATGGTAATAAACCAATCAGAACCCTACAATTTACTCTGAAATGTGATAATAGACCGTATTGCAATTCTTCGTTAGCCATCGTTGGTATACCAATTCAGAATTCTCGTATACCAATGCTGTCAAGGACGCGCGTGCCCATATACCAACGCAGTCAAGGACGCGCGTGCAACACCTGCAGACAAAGCCTGTTTCAGGCGAATTTGTCTGCGCGAGTTTGTATGGGCGTGTTCCGCCACTGGAACAAGTGCGAGGCAAATTGCGTATTTGCGGATGAAGATAAGAAATAAATTATCATCCAAAGCTTTATGTGCCACATAAACAGGAACGTCAGAATGTCAGCTAAGTATTTCATCCAGTTTATTGTTCATCGCGGAACAGATCGAAAAGAGATCGAAGCTGCCTGTCCGACTCACGATGCCTTACGTTGTTCAACGTTGATTCATATGCCTGGTTTTCTTTCGAGTTAGTGATATATGTTAAACCAACCGGGAGAATAGCTCTTCAATGTGATAAATTCGTTATACCAGTGTCTTACGTTGCTATACAGGCTGATATTTCGTCTCGAAGATAAATATTTTCACGAGCCCGAAGGGCGGGCTCGTGAAAATATTTATCTTCCGAGACGAAATATCAGCCTGTATACCAACGCAAGACACTGGTATAACTTATAATCTTATGGTTATGAAGATTGGTTATGAAGGTATTAACCAGTAATATGAACAAGCAAATCATAGGCTTCTGCATATAAATCTCGGTTGCCTTGAAAATAAAAAAACAATATTGTGTTAATTTATTAACATGAATATTTTATTAATTTAAATGCTTCCTGTGTCATAAAATTTGTTCATCTTATGAAGGTTTACTATTAAGAATTTGTTTATTTTCATATGAGAGCAAGCCACAGGGAACTAGAAGATACTACGACAATGAGCAAGAAATATCGCTCGCGCAGTGCAGAAATTGACGAAATATGCAACACTAACTCTAATTTACATATTAGGGTACGTTTAAGAAGTGAACTAATATGATTATCCAACTATTTTTAGGATCAAACTTTTTAGTGAAGAATTAGTATTTGTGCTTTACTGTATAGGAAGTAATGTCCTAGAAATAATTGATTATCAAATATATATATCCAGCTATTTCGGTTCTGCGTGGATGGCCCCACATGTATGCCACAATGGCTTGGTGTTAATCAACCCCATAAAACCGTGGTTATGGTGACATTTCCAGTCAGCAGTTTGGTACTTTGGTACCAGAAACACACTCCTGAAAATGAAAATGTTGGAACTATATTTTTCTTCGCTGTTTTCTGTATGATCACAGGTGTTGGATAGTTATTGCTTGATATTGGACAGTTCTTAGCCGGAACTACTCTTTGTCCCCAAATGAGATGGTACGGTAAGGCGGCATTTTGGCCTATACGCGGTGCGGTTGAAATCGAGAAAAACTCAAATGTCATAAAAATAACGGTAAGAGAAAATATATGCAAACAATATGTGTAAGTTCTAGATCGATTGCGTTACGATTGTAGCTGGGATATGAAATTGAAATCCACAGCATGCGATATTTCGTGAAAAAGGGTCCAATTCGAGTCATTTAAACACACATTTAGGACCCCTTGGACAAAAACGATTTTTCAGCAGTGGATACAATGCAAGAGGTCTTTCGTGTCTAAATGTGTGTTTAAATGGCTCGATTTAGACCCTTCTATCACGCAATAGCACATGTATGCTGCGGATTCCAGTTTCATCTCATAACTATAATCGTAACGCGATCGAGCTAGAACTTTCACATGTTGTGTACATATATTTTCTCTTGCCGTTACATTCAAAAACAATTACTTTTGAGATATTTTATTTTTTCGATTTCAACCGCACTCCATATAGACCAAAATTCCGCCTTATCCTACCATCTCCTTTGCAGACGGCAGGTGAAAAGACAACATGGCTGCATGAACAGAGTGTTGCTGATCTGTCGATGAAATTCAGCACAACAGAAGAAAAAATTCTTCGACTATTTACATTGATTCTTCATTTTTGCTTCAAAAATGCATAATAAGTTAAAGTCATCAGACTGTACGGTTGTGAATGGACTCGCCCTGGTCGCAGAAAAGGGATTCGCAGACTCGTTCCTTCCCTTGAGCCCAGGACTAGTACAAATAAAACCATACAATTAAATGACATAACATATTCATTTGTTAGCATTTATATTAAACAGAAACAAACACTGAAATATACATCGCTACACATCTTATATATTGTAAGTTTTTACAATAAACTATAGATATATATTATTTACAAATATGAAAACTGATCATATTGATCACATTTTGTGTTTTCGATTGAATAAAATTGGATAAAATGCGATGGTCACACTTTGAACATTTAAATCTCAGTAACCAGAACAATATTTAGAAAACTGAGGCACCCCTTTTGTCTTTACCTATAGTACAAAATAGCCATCCCCCAATGATGAATATTTTTCCACAGATAAATAACAATTAAAACTAGAAAAAAATAAGTAATGGAATTAAAACGATGAACAGATTAGTCTTTTAACTGACACTGAGCACCCCTTCAGTATGTGTGTGAGCCAAGCGTGGATTGCCAGCTTGGAGTGTGGCCCGTGTGGCCAATAAATTTGGCATCTTTTGAAAAGGTACGTAAGATCACCGAGAACGTTACTCATCCAAATTATTAGCTCTGGTATAGCCTTGTTCCATACTACGTGAGAACAACGCTATGGCTGTAAACCAGTCACCAGATGGAGTGGTTGAGAAAATGCTGTACGGGCAATATTTGCCGAACCAATTGGCCATAACCAATAAAATAATTCGATTCTATGTTCACTTACCTTTCATAAAAACACCTTGTTTATCAGCGACTGTCCATTTTTAGCTTGGCAAGAGATCTAAACTCAGACGAGGGGGGTAAAACTGTCCACATCGCCGCCATCTTGCATCGATCAGAACGCTGATTACGCGCCACAACAACTCGCGATAAACGCTAAATGCGATGCGGACAGTTTTACCCCCCTCGTCCGTGTTTAGACGTCTTGTAAAACTAAAAATGAACAGTCGCTGCTAAACAAGGTGTTTTTATGAAAGATAAGTGGACATAGAATCGAATTCTTTTATTGGTTATGGTCAATTGGTTCGGCAAATATTGCCCGTACAGCATTTTTCCAACAACTCTTTCTGGTGACTGGTTTACAGCCATAGCGTTGTTCTCACGTAGTATAGAACAAGGGTCCGTGTAACCTTGCACAATTCAATTTTCGTTTTTTGTTTTTGGTTTCTCAAAATCAAAATTGAAATTTGACCGTCAATTTTCAATTTTCGTTTTTCGTTTTCGGTTTCTCAGAATCAAAAATTGAAATTTGACATTCAATTTTCAATTTTCGTTTTACTTCGCGCAAAAATGAAAATCAAATATTGAAAATTGCCTCGACTTGTCCGTTTTTCGTTTTTTGATTTTAACTTTGACGCATCAATGTTAACTGCGCATGGCTTATGATGTCACTTTCGGTCCGCGGAGTAGTATGGAAAACGCAAATCGGATTGTTTAGGCAGGTGTGGAGCACAATATGGAAATATATGGGAGTGTCACCACACTATAGATCCCTGGAGCCAAGCATTCGAGCTAGATTATAATGGGCCAACTGCGCATGTCTAGAAGTGAGTAGGCATTCGTGCAGTAGGTGTGAAGCATTATATGGAGAACAACACTGTTGATACACATATGAGTTTCATTAAAGTAGGGTAAAATATTAAATACGTGGGTACTCTAATCATAGCCCCAAAAGGAACTTCCCGCGTCGATGCGTTGAAGCTTTTGACACCCGCACTTAAAGCGTTGAAGCGTTTTGACGCTGAACGTTGACGGGCATGTAAACGCTCCAACGATTCAGGTCCCAAAAATAGAGAATGAAGATTGGACCTGAAGCGTTGAAGCGGTCAGACGTCTGGCATCAAACGTGACGTTTGTGTGCCTGTTTGAATGATGGTTTACGGAACGCTGGCCATATACGGATTTCGCGGCCCATCACCGCGATGCTTACTCTTATTGGTATTAAATCTTTGTTGGTATCTTTATGAATACTATATTTCAAATCAATAACAAATAGCGGTTGTGTGCAGGAATGCTGTTCGCTTTTGTATACGCTCTAAACATCTATTTTTAGAAATGAGAAAATCTAAGACTGCGTCCTGATTGACTCAATGCCAATAACCAATGACAAATGCGGGATGCCACCTATCCAGACCTGTCTGGTGCATCTTCACAAGTCCAGGTAAATCGTGAATCCTCTCACAGGGTTTACCCGGACATTTTTGATGATTCGAGTGAGTTTTTGAGTCCTTGCCTCAATCTCGAACATTTCATCCCCCGAGGTTAGCATGTCGGTATCCCAAGCCGGCGGTTTTTTGCTTTGACTCTCGATGGCGATTTCAGCCTGACATCAAAGTTATGCCAGCGATGTCACATCTCAAACATTGCAGCTAGTGGTTTGGCACAATGAGCTTGCTGAGCCTGTATAATAATTGGTTTGATTTAGAGGATACCCCTTGATCTCTGTTTTATCCAGAACTACCGTGGGCAACTAACCAAGGCAATGCATAGATACCCTAGCAAATCGATCAATACACTGGCTCCCGAGGATGGCCTGGTGGGCCACAGGCCTCTCACGCTCCACACCTCTTATACGACACGATTTGCGTTTTCTATTCTACTCGTCATACCGGAAGTGACATCATAACCCGTCCACGTGCGAACTTAACATTGATACATCAAAGTTAAAATCAAAAAACGAAAAACGGACAACTCGAGGCAATTTTCAATATTTGATTTTCATTTTTGCGTCAAGTAAAACGAAAAACGAAAATTGAAAATTGACTGTCAAATATCAATTTTCGTTTTTTGTTTTTGTAATCCCAGAATCAAAAATTGAAAATTGACGGTCAAATCTCAATTTTTGATTTTAAGATCACAAAAACAAAAAACGAAAATTGAAAATTGACGGTCAAATTTCAATTTTTGATTTTGAGATTACAGAAACAAAAAACGAAAATTGAAAATTGACGGTCAAATTTCAATTTTTGATTTTGAGAAACCAAAAACGAAAAACGAAAATTGAATTGTGCAAGGTTACACGGACCAACAAGGCTATACCAGAGCTACCAAATTATGCGATTGAGTCAACAAACAAGCCGAGATCGAAAAGTCGATCTTGACACACACGGCGTTTTGAAATCAACAACGGTCGCGCGCAGTGTTGAACACGATATGCTTATTTCACTGTACCATCCTCATTCACATGATTATAAAGTCCCCATTTTATTCAAATAGGACATTCGGTATAATAAAACAACTATTGCATGTTATAGAGTGGAACATCACGATTTGTCAGCTCTCGACAAGTGATGTACAACTCGCGCTGCATCAATTGTCTCGAGCTGACAAATCGTGATGTCCCACTCTATAACATGCAATAATTGTATATTATCGAGAATCTAGTACTGAATGTGCTATGAAATAATTTCTGAAATTTTTACCCCCAGGTAGTCAACAATTCCTTAATATCGTACCACACTCTGTACATATGGAACTTCTCGCTTGACAACACGTCGCTACATTCAGGCACTCAGTGTCAGTTATGTATGCTGATCAATCAGCACCACCAGGTGCCTTTCGATCGAATTTCTGTCTAATTTCTTAAACCGAGGTGAATACAACACTCTAAAGGTAGGTGCACACAGAGCTTGTGACTGCGTGATCGCAGCCGCAAGCCGTATCCCCCCAAAGTCATGCGACGACGCAATCCTCTAGACTGTTGCGATCATGTGTGACATCGAGGACGCAATAATTGCTGCGATCCTTGTCAGCCAGCGTCGTCCCTAGGTCAAAAAAGCGGAATGGCCCCTGGGAAGGAGGTTGCGCGTAATGGCCCCTGGAAACGAGGTTGACAGAAAAATGGCTGCCGTCAATAAATTACAGTTGATTGGCTGCGGCGAATACGGCTCCGACAAATATCAAATCATTTTGATCCTTGCGATTCCGACTGCGCCCCGGGACGCAAGCACTAAATGACTGCGGTCTCCAGTGCACACAGACATTTGCGTCCTCGCAAAGAGTCTTGCGGCTGCGATCACGCAGGCACAAGCTCTGTGTGCACCTAGCCGCAAGACTCTTTGCGAGGACGCAAATGTCTGTGTGCACTGGAGACCGCAATCATTTAGTGCTGCGTCCCGGGGCGCAGTCGGAATCGCAAGGATCAAAATGATTTGATATTTGTCGGAGCCGTATTCGCCGCAGCCATAGGACGCAAGACAGCGCAAGCAGTGTGCACCGCTCGCCTGCGCGTTGATAGAATTTGCCGGCAATCTATTACCTCTCGACCAATCAAATCGTTGCTGTTACACCACATGATTTCAAGATGGCAGCGCCCACAGACATTGAGGCAATCAACTGTAATTTATTGACGGCAGCCATTTTGTCTGTCAACCTCGTTTCCAGGGGCCATTACGCGCAACCTCCTTCCCAGGGGCCATTCCGCTTTTTTTACCTAGGGACGACGCTGGCTGACAAGGATCGCAACAATTATTGCGTCCTCGATGTCACACATGATCGCAACAGTCTAGAGGATTGCGTCGTCGCATGACTTTGGGGGGATACGGCTTGCGGCTGCGATCACGCAGTCACAAGCTCTGTGTGCACCTACCTTAAGGAAGGAGCGTTGACAAGACGCATTTTCGACCGTTTCTGAGGAGGTCGATTCAAGTGAAAAAAGTGTTTAAAGATAATTGTCGGCTGAAATTATTGGGATGGACAGGGGCTATACAATATTAACTCACAACAGATTGAGAAAGTAACTACAATGAGGTCAAATTTGGATCACATTAATTCAATTTGCCTTCTTGGGTATTATTTTCTAGAACGGAATGTGCTCTTTTCGAAAATAGTGCATTCAAGCTATCATTAAACCTAGATAGTTACAGTAAAGTGAATACAGTATGAAGTCAATATGACGCTCAAATGAAGTGCACTCGAGTCAGTCTAACTATCCAAGCGTGTTCTTATATGGATGGTGACACAGCACTATATGACACTATATATCTCCAACATTTCAAGCAGTCACGGTGAAACGAAAATATATTTTCTTTTCTGATCCGAGACCTTTGGCTGAAGTGGATCGATGACATCCTTTTCTTTTGTTAGTAGAATCCCAAGTTGAAAACAATGACATAAGACAAATATCATGCCAAAAAAGATAAACATTCGTTTCAGACACTTTTTCAGTAGACATTAGTTTTGTGGGTCCATAACGAAAGAATAGCAATAACAATGAATCCAGAAGCAGGGCATTTCAGCTGTACAAAAGCCCGGAATATGCATCTTCATTTTATCCAGCCAATTTCTACGTTCCCACTTCGGTTCGAAGTGGGAACGTAGAAATTGGCTGGATAAAATGAAGATGGGAATATGAAGTATTGTGGCACCTGACACCACATGGTTTTCAAAACCAAGGGTTGGAGAATTCTCCCCTTAACTCGATGCTAAATCAAGGGTATATTACAAGGAGACCTAGATGTGACTCTATGGGCGCACTGCTAGCGGTCTGATGCTAGCAGATACACTATAGTAGGCTACCTACTAAGTATGAGCTATATAATATAAATTACGGTGAACATTCATCTAAGGTACTCAGATATCACGACCCAGCCGTTCAATTTCGTCAAGTAAAAAGTCGAGATCGGGTCTGGTCACTCCTGGATTTGATATCACTACACGAAAGAAGTTCGGCAACCTTCCCAGAGGCTGGTATCCAACCAAAGTCGTCCCGCACTCCATCATCCGGGCCTTCAGTCTTGGGGCAACCTGTGATGGTCATGATGGATAATAAATAAACATCATGTAACGCTTTGGTCAAAGCAGATTTAGATATACGATTAAATCTGCAATTTGATTTGTTCACAATAGATATGCCCCAGCAAAGAGTATACCAAACCAATGCGAGCTTTCACATTTGACTCGATGTTCGACACTTTAACTGATCAAATGTTAAATACAAAGATGTACATGTTTATGAATTAAGCATGTCTGCCCAAACAGCCTTACATGAAGATTGCTTTTATATATATAGTAAGAAGATGTTATAT
>JAVTVY010054941.1:0-31000 GCA_036873755.1 Hanleya hanleyi | reverse complement strand
CCACAATCCCATTATTTGCCATTCTTATTGTCTGGTGTGACAATGGACTGTGGCAATCGGTTAACATAATTCAGCCTGCATTCCTCACTAATTAAATCACTAGTCTGCCATCACAGCTTCTACAGTTTTTCACGAACCAGTGCATCACAGTGAAGTTTAAATTACATATCATCAGAAGTCCATATTTGATGGACTTCTGATATGATCATGTACTCAGTAAGAGTATACACGAACACATCTTGCCAGCTTGGCAATTGTCCTGTTCCCTCTCCGAAAGACTGGGCGCATCTAATCCTAAATACCAGAGGCCAGGGTTTTCTATCTCTAAAGTTTATCCATGGCAACTATAATATTCCAGTTTATTATTGGGGTATGTAGGAAGGTTATAATCAGAGATTAGAATTCGGAACATAGTCTCAGTGTTTATCTGGAACTCAAGATTGCTCAGGAAGTTTCAAACAAGTGGCCTAATCCCAAGTCTGTTCCAAAGCCAAACCACAGGCTTATTCTCCAGGCATGATGTTTCCTTATCACAGATAACTTCAGCGAACCTTAGAGACAATCACCAAATACAGGTCATAAGGGCCTAGAAATTGAATAATAGGACCACATGTCTTATCCTCTGAACATTATCATCTCACCAGTAAATTAATCTCCCATTTTATCGCAGCCTTCCAACCCAGAAATACACAACAATATTCTGGAGTTGCCAAGGTCACTTTGAGATAATTTAAAGCTTTTAGTACACAAATAGGCCAGTCTGGTATTAGCGGAAAAGATCTAATCCAGTAATAAATACCAGGCTGCCTTCAAATTATACAATGCAAGTCTGAAACCCCAGCAACTCCCTTCCATTGACCGATTACAGGGTGGCTAACTGTGGTCATGTTGACCCGTATAGAATCATTCTCAGGATGGAAAATCCCTAGCGACATATACAGTACCCACAATAGAAAATGAATTATCCAAACATACATGTACAGGAATATTAAAGAAAATAAAATGATCTACTCTAAATTATAACCTAATTAGAGCAGGTCACATCTAGATATGTTTCTTTGGGAACATTTGAGATTGATTCTGACAAAGGTTCCGATTTCATGAACTATTTTGGCAACATAAGCGTTTTTGGTCTTCTTGCTGTCTAGCGAATCCTTACTGTCTCCAGGAAAGGGTTTCCAATATTTCTCGAAGAATCCAAGAAGCAAATCATTTTAATATGGAACACCACTTGAATTCCTTTTTTCATCTACTCCGTATGCTCATGGTTGATCCTGGATGTACATATATACTAACAGAAATTCATGAAAACTCATGAACTTCTGATACTAACCAATTATCGTTATGATTCAGGAGTCTACATGTAAGTTCCATCGAAAGAGAAATTAAGCCCAACAAATATAACATGGATTTCTGATATGAGCTTATTCAATTTCCGGAGTAACTGATAAATATGAATCTGGTAATGAAACTCAGCATAACATTCCTTCAACGATGAAACAATGGTGGGAGTCAACTGACATGCATGGCAAAACCAGTTCATCGTGTCGACAAAAAATACGCCTAATCTATCAAGGATCACGAATAATTGCTAACTCTATTAACTTCGAGGATAATCTTGGCAGCATAACCTGGTCAATTTGATATGTATATGCAGAAGTCCATCTAGTTTCATGGTCTTCTGGTATATGTGATATGATATTTCTATTGTAACGAAAGTGGACCCTCCAGCTTAGGGCAGCATGGTTTGTGCCATGTTTGTCTGGCACAGGAGGTAGATTAAAGTGCCAAACAAATTAAACTCTCTGACGATCCATTGTGATCACCAGTGTCTGTAGAGCCTAATTTTCAAAACTGGAAATTCATTTTTTTTGTAGTTTTGGTTAGGTTTTTGTTAGGGTTTTGCTAGGGTATGTTTGTTTGGTTCATCGTCGTCGTGTGACCAATAAGGTTAGGTGCGACGTTAAACTTCAAACAACCAACCAACTGTAACGACAGTGATGACGCCAAGATGTTTCAGATGAAATATATCTATATATTTGATGAAATTTATTCTATACTAATGTCGGGGAACTTTATACCATGAACTTTCCGAAAATTTGCAGCTGAAACTCTCTGACTGGTGGCATATTCTATTGAGAAAATTCTGGGCATGCTTGCATAATACAATAGGTTTGCAAGACATAACCATGGGAAATGACGGGATCTCAGAAACTCCATCATAATAATCTGTTCTTGAGAGGCAAGGTTAAGGAATAGAGCCTGACCCAGACATATTGTGTGGTAAGTTTCAGCCTTTTAGCTCAAGGTGTAGGGAGAATATTTCGATGACATCGCCTGCCAAGACCATAACGCTGGACCCAATATCGCCAAGGCAGAATTAACTGATATGGATAATGCCACTTACACTGGTTATATCTGGAAGAATACTGAAAGGTTTATCAGATTTAGATTTTTGTTAGTATTTTAGTATCCATGTGATTGATAATGGTGGGCGTCTCCGACTGGATATTGTTTCACACAGTAGAAGTCCCTTAATCGGTTTCCTCGGCTTAAGCAATGTGTAAACCAGCCTTGTATCCGATATCCATCTTAGGCTTCAATGTTCGCTGATGGCGAAAATCTTGATATCCAAGATGGTGTACTAATAGGGATTTTTAACTATAAAAAGTTCGCCAAGAAACGTGTCTAGTCCATGTACATGTATGACCTGATCATTCGAGACAGACCGACTCAACTGACTCAACAAAGTCCACTGTGCCGCGACTTGTCGAAGGTCGAGCCAGGGTCCGCCTCGTTAAAGAATGTTATTGTCTACGAGGTTATACAAAAATCTTTGTGTTTCTGTTTGATCATACAAGTAGCAATGAAACTATTGATGTTTGTAGAGGTAAGCAAGAGCTGCCCATCGAAGGAAGTGCGTATAGTATAGCCCATCGAGAGACCCGTCGTTCAGGCCCGTCCCATTTGGACTTGGTGTCTTCTCCTTTCTTCAGAAGAAGCGTCTCTAAGTAAGTTTGGATAAGGAACGTATACCAAAGACGAATGACAGCCAATTCGGTGTCCATTTACAGAAGCCTGCGCATTCTATCAGTAGCAGCTTTTGTGCCTGCATGATCAACTGTAGATGCAGCAAGGTTAACCCACATTGCGCTGGGATTTCTATCTATGACTAATTTTATATATTGCAGCTATCAGTTACGTGAATGAGTGTCTACTGATGCCAAAAAAATCATTTTAAGTCACTCAAAAGCAGAATTGTGTCTATCGATTAACGTAAGTCACATAACTGTCAAAATGAGCGAATCTTGGCAGCCATTTTGAAAAAAAAATGACCACCATCTTGAAATCTATCCGTTCTAGTGCAACAAAAGTGTGTGGATCAACTTCCTTGAGTGCGCAAATGTGGAGATAGCCGTTTAAATTAACCTTCTATGTGTCTTAGAAGTGCTGTTTGCGAATTTGATGGTTTCTTGATGGCCCCCTCTAAAAATGAATATGTGTTTCTCTGTCACTATGCAAAGCTTCATGCTTTTATCACAATGTGCACAATCAACCCATTTCTTGTTACTGCCGGACCAAAAGGGGAGTGGAGGAGTACAACACCCTTTGTGCACAGCACCCCACACACTTTTTGATCATAAACGCTGCTGGAGTGAAAAATACAGCCAACGCCAGGCATTTTGTGAGTTTAAGAAATCAACTGTCACAACTTTGTTCCAATTTTGCACGGGTTAATGTTGTTTATTTGCGATGTTCTCCAATATCAAACTTACATTTATATTCCCAAACTTTTTAATCTGATATACCGGTAAATATATTAGCATTATATGATGGTGGAAGATCATGGGCGAAGTCGCGATAATGCGAAGACGCAATGCGATAATTCGAAGTGATAAAACGAAAATGCGAAGCGATAGTGCGAAGACACGAGGCGATGAAGAAAAACGCGAAGCGACAGAACGAAGATGCGAAGCGATAATGTAAAGATGCGAAGCGATAACGTGAAGATGCGAAGCGATAATGCGAGACGTAAAGCGATAAAGCAAAACACGAAGCGATAATGCGAAGACGCGAAGATCCCAAACGATTATGGGAAGATGCGAAGAGATAACGCGAAGCTGCGATGCGATAATGCGAAATCGCGAAGCGATATTGCGAAGTTGCAAAGCGATAATGCGAAGTCGCGATATTGCGAAGTTGCGATAATGCCAAGTAGTGTGAAAGAAATCACTGCGAATGTCACGTTCAATTTACAACGAGGCTTCAGTCAACAATGTGGGTTCATACTTCATGTAAGAATCACGAGATAATGCATACAATAGCCAAGTCTGGGGACAACAATGTGTCTAGACCTGTGCCTTTTCAGCGACACAAAGACCCAGACAATAGTTCCTACATGAAGTATCGACCGCAATGTGGAACTTGCACAATACCAACTATCCTATCCGCAGTAGTATAAAAGGAGCATCTGGGACCTGATTGACATACTTTTGTGGTATCGTGTTTTGCTCACGTGATCGTAGAGGTCAACGTCACTATAGTTCCGGCGGGTCACGTGACCGGAAGTGACCTTCGGGGGCATGTTTTCCTCCGCGGTGATGCGGTCGGCGGTGATGCGGTCGCGGGGAGAAGCTTACGCGGACGGAACGCAGTCCCGATACTTCAAATACACGGGTGGTCGCTGCGTCTTGATCTCCGGGAATGTCCGGCAATGTTCGGCAATGTCCGGGGAATCTCCGGCAATGTCCGGCCATCTCCGGGAGAGTATAAGAGTCAATATATGTGGACCCGTAATGGTCCGATTGGGTCGTATGAGGTGTCATCATGAAGCATTCCTGAGGGTCCATCCGACTGGACTAGTGTGTCGTCCGTTTTCAACATTCTGCGCATGCGCAGACAGGAAATTGTGAAATAAAAGGCATTGGAAGGGACGTTTTGGGTGCAAGGTGGGCCACTGTTTGTCCGAATGGGTCGTGGGGTGTATCAATGTGAAGCTCTCGTTGGGGAGCGTTCGACTTGAATGGTGTAACGTGGAACTGACGTCATTCTGCGCATGTGCAGTAGAAAAAGTGTATTGGAATGGACCTTTTGAGGTCTAGATGGACCCATAGGGGTTCGATTGGGTCGTATGAGGTGTCATCGTGAAGCATTTGCAAGGGTCCATCCGACTGGACTAGTGTGTCGTCCGTTGTCAACATTCTGCGCATGCGCAGATAGGGAATTGTGGGAAAAGAGCATTGGGAGGGACGTTTTGGGATCGAGGTGGGCCACTCTTGGTCCGAATGGGTCGTGGGAGGTTTCAGTGTGAAGCTCTCGTGGGGGAGCGTCCAACTGGATGTGTGTGGGGTGCAAATATTGTCTATCTGCGCATGCACAGTAGAAAAGGTGTATTGGAATGGACGTTTTGAGGTCGATATGGACGCATATTGGTCAGATTGGCCGGTGGGGGGCCTTATTTGGAAGTTCCCTTGGGGTAGCGTCAGATTAGACTGGTGTGTAGTCCGGTTTCATCATTCTGCGCATGCGCAGTCTGGCCGTAGTAGCGAAAGTGGACATTTTAGCGGTGTGAAGGAAGGTGTTTGGGATAGAGAGGGACCATTCGTGGTCCAAATTCATCCTGTGAGGTGTCATGCTGTAGCTTTCGGGATGTAGACCACGACTGGAGTGATGTCCATGTCATCGGTGACGTCATCAGTAGAAGTAGTAGCCAAATTGAGCATTTTGTGAGTGTGAAGGAATGTGTTTGGAGTAGAGATGGACCATCCGTGGTTCGAATGGATCGTGTGGGGTGTCATCTTGTAACTGTCTGCATGTAGATGACGAATGGTATGGTGTTTGTTGGTAGTCGAATCGTGCTACGCATGCGTAGTTGGGCAGTAGTAACGAAAGATGTCATTTTGGGCGTGGGCAATGACATATTTGAGCAATCTTGGGACCGATCTTTGGTCCAAATGGACCATTTGGGGTATGCTGGTGAAGCTTTCGTGGGGTAGAGTCAGACTGGCGTGTTTTTTATTGGAAGTCGCGCCAATCTGCGCATGGATAGTTGGGTGTAGTAAGTAAAGTGGCCATTCTGGAAGTGCGCAGGGGTATATTTGAGCGACTGAGGGACCATTCTTGGTCTAAATGCGTCAGGTGATGTGTCAAAGTGAAGCCCTCGGGGTGTAGACCACGACTGGAGGGATGTTCACGTTATCTGTAACGTCATCGGTGATGTCATCAGTAGGAGAAGTAGCCAAAGTGGGCATTTTGGGGGTGTGAAGGAAGGTGTTTGGGGTGGAGATGGACCATCCGTGGTCCAAATGGACCGTGTGGGGTGTCATCTTGTAGCTCTCTGCATGTAGAGGACGAAAGGTATGGTGTGTGTTGGAAGTCGTATCGTGCTACGCATGCGCAGTTGGGTAGTAGTGAAGAAAGATGACATTTTGGGCGTGGGCAGTGACATGTCTGGGAAATCCAGGGATCCATCTTTGATCCAAATGGCCCGGTTGGGGTATCCTGGTGAACCTTTCGTGGGAATATATTTGCCCTTCCGGGAATTTTCTGGGGAAAACCCCTGTTACATTTATAGATCACTTGGGAGTAGTATAGAGAGCAGGCATTTTAGGGGTTCGTTTGTGAGTGACTGAGGGACCATTCTTGGTCCTAATAGGCCGTGTAGGGTGTCAAATTGAAGCTCTCGTGGTATAGACCACGACTTGGGGCATGTTCACGTCATCTGTGACGTCATCAGTATGAGTAGTAGCCAAAGTGGGCATTTTAGGGGTGTGAAGAAAGGTGTTTGAAGTAGAGATGGACCATCCGTGGTCCAAATGGCCCGTGAGGCGTGCCCAACTCCCGTCTTAACCCATGGACGCACTAACGATAGTGAGTGAGCGAGTGCGTGCGCGTGTGTGTGTATGTGCGTGTGTGTGTGCGCGCGCGCGTGTGTGTGTGGGTGTGTGTGTGTGGTGTGTGTGTGGTGGTGTTGTGTGTGCCGTCATCCGTGACGTCATAGTGACGGCATGCCATCAAATCAGGGGCAGAAAACTCTACGCGCACAAAGATTGCCGGAGATGACCTGACATTGCCGGAGATTGGCGGAGATGACCGGACATTGCCGAAGATTGGCGGATCACGTAACCGGAAGTGACGTTATCCGTGACGTCATTAGCCTCACTTTCAGCCTCATTTTTGCGACAGAATTTACGGGTTATATACTACTGCGCTGCCCATATAAACGGGAAAATTATCTCTAGAACATTCTTTTTAACGCTAGGTCAACAGATTTATTATGCAGAAATCAAAAGTCGTCGGCGAGTTCAAAAATCATCGATTTTACTATATATAATGTCACTACTCGATCAGGAATCCTGTCCAAATATCTGACTGGTGGCTGGAGTATTATTATGCCCCAGTGAGGTGGTTGGCCTTTTCAGTCACCTCCGCATGATCGCCATTTTCAATTTACCCATGATCCTCTGCTCGTGAGGGAGTACAAATAGGCACAAGACGATCACAATATATTAAGCTCACTCGATACGGTCTCGGATAATGTAGGACATTAGTACCTCGTGCCGCACTGGCAGGAATCCAAATTAGCATCCATGTTGAAAGCACAGTATCACGCCGAAACTCCGAACAGCGCATGTCAGCTCTATGATTTCCGTTACCATGGGGATCAGCTCTAGAAGAAAAACTAGAAGAAAACACCTCAAATTAGAAGAGGTCCTTCGCGGGTAGAATCAAGTGAATATCCATTTCATTTGGATATATATTTTATCTCCTTATGAGGGAGAAATACAACGAGGACTATGTGAGCGGAAACACATCCAATAGCATGTGATGTAGCTCACCTGCGGCGGATCACGGTTTACAGCTGTGAGCTGTAAAATTCTTACACCATTAATGCGCGAGGTACCATGACTTCGACGGAATAGGCCGAGCAGTCGCGAATGATATTAAGCTATAAAGTAGCAGCGGGCAGCGTGTAAGCTCTCAATTCTCTCGTTCTACATAAGTGGTTGGAAGTTGAGAGGCTAGCTATCTATCCATGTCTACATGAAAAATAGAAAAAGATCGTATTTCACTGTTTCTTAATAAGAACGTGCATAAAGTTTGCCCCTCAAGAATACTTGTTATACCTTCTTAGTGTGTAGGCCTACTTAGTTACACCGCAATGTTAAATGTCTTTGCTTCAAGTCGCAAAGATCCTGGTTCCAAAGTTTTGAAACTTGATAGGCTTGTACTTATTGAACACAGACCCCAAAAATGTCCCTCAAATTGCAACATATTCCTACGAAGTAGGCTACAGATCGCAAATTGTCCGGTAATGAGTCAGTCAGTCAGTCAGTCAGTCAGTCCATCCGAATCCTTTCGTCGGCAAAATAAGGAGAACCATTGACATTAGAACCTTGATTTTTGGCATGAACGTGCATTAGGGCATTGTTACCAGCAAGTTCTGATCTGACCGAATTCTGATGAAAATTTGATTTATAATTATTTTTTTTATTATTTATTGTTAGCTCAGCGAGTGCACTGTCATGCCCATTGGGAACCCTTGGCTGTATGTTTCACTGTATATATAACACAGTACAAAACATGATGTGATAATGAAATAGGAAATGCTAATTTCTCATCATTTGTTAGTGCATTTATCTACACTGCTATTACCAACTTGCCATTCTTAATACACACAATTCAGTATATTGTTATAGATATATGTAAACTGTGGCCTTTAACGTGTATCCTATTTCACATCCAAACATTTCATCACAGATCAAATCAGGCTTCAAATTTAGGTCAAATTGCCACTGGTGGTGAAATATCATACATCAACCAATTAAGTGAGCCTGGTGCAATAACCCAGCAGAACAAAGAAAGATGTGGTATCATCCTTCAGATTAGCATGTGAGCAACAATGATAAAAGTTTACTGAGGGTGAAACAAAGCCATCCTGCAAGCCGCCCAAGGAATTTATCAGCTTGTTTTGGGACATTTTGTTGGTATCATGTAAGTTGTTTAGTAGTTTACTCATTCAAATCTCCAGACCATATTTTCTGTTATTCAACAGACAAATTTCTTTACTGGTTTTAATTGTTTAAGTTTTACTGGGTTTCAACTGCTACAGATAGTAACATAGTACTGATACTGTAGAAATGGGTAGTGTGAATTTAATTATTCTATGTTGAGTACAATTTGTTCACACGAATGGTGGAAGTGTGTTATACATGTACATATTTCAAGCATGTCAGGTTTGAGGAACAAACATGGTTGCAATTAAGATATAATCAAAGAAATTTCGTGACAATTATTGAATCTAAGTAGGCCCCTACCTAACAAAATTAGCTTAATAAAAAAGGCCTTCCTGACGTAAATTGCTTACTTTTGAGAGAGAATGGTATTTTCTGGGTTAAGAACTTCCTGTATAAAGATAGGTTGTTCAAGGAGGCTTGCCAAGAGCTCAGTGCCTGTCCTAATGCCTACCTTACTTCGTAGGTCCTGTGACGCATAGTCACACTGCCATGTTTCATTAAATTAAGGTAGAGACAGACACCTCAGGCACAGATGCTATAATACATTTTCCTACGAAGTAGGCTACAGATCGCAAATTGTCCGGTAATGAGTGAGTCAGTGAGGCAGTCAGTCAGTCAGTCCATCCGAATCCTTTCGTCGGCAAAATAAGGAGAACCGTTGACATTAGAACCTTGATTTTTGGCATGAATGTGCATTAGGGCATTGTTACCAGCAAGTTCTGAGCTGACCGAATTCTGATGAAAATTTGATTTATAATTATTTTTTTAATTATTTATTGATGGCTCAGCGAGTGCACTGTCATGCCCATCGGGAACCCTTGGCTGTATGTTTCACTGTATATATAACACAGTACAAAATCTGGTGGGATATGCCATCCGTAATTGTTTTTTCCTACGAAGTAGGCTACAGATCGCAAATTGTCCGGTAATGAGTGAGTCAGTCAGTCCATCCGAATCCTTTCGTCGGCAAAATAAGGAGAACCGTTGACATTAGAACCTTGATTTTTGGCATGAACGTGCATTAGGGCATTGTTACCAGCAAGTTCTGAGCTGACCGAATTCTGATGAAAATTTGATTTATAATTATTTTTTTATTATTTATTGATGGCTCAGCGAGTGCACTGTCATGCCCATCGGGAACCCTTGGCTGTATATTTCACTGTATATATAACACAGTACAAAACCTGGTGGGATATGCCATCCATAATTGTTTTGAGAGCTAGAGGTCACAGCAGTGTAGCTGGGTCACCTCCAATAGGCCTATAAACAGATCAGAACTAACAGACTGATAGGCTTGGGATTCGAGAATGCAGTTAATACTGCCATGGTGTAATAATTAAATTGTTAGGTCAGAGCAGGGGAGACAAAAATAAACAGATCTGTCTGGGAGTTAAAAAAATATCACAACAGATGGTACCGGTATTACATTAAACCATCGACAGTGCAGATTCTATGAGTTCACATGTTGACGTCTTTATTAATTTATTACCGTTCCAGGGGACATTTGAACAGCTGCCGTTAACTTGAGACACACACTTTTGCTATATACACACATGTTCATTATGGGAAACGAAATTAAACAGATATGTAATCAGTATTAAGAGGCTGTATTTAAGATGCTAAGTACAAACCTCAAATTCTACATTCATCAGATTGCCGATACCCAAACTGTGTTGTCTCATATATCTAGATAACAACGTGATCTAGAGATGCTATTTATTCGTCTTTGTACCGGTCATGCTCAGGAGAATGACATAGAATCATTATCTTGTGGCGAGGTGTTGAATTACCGTAAACTACATAAATGCTACCTTTCTACTATAGGACTATATATAAGAATTTGTTGTATTGTTGGGAAAATAATGCGATTCAAAAAGTTGTTTTGGTCCTGGACAAGGGCACTGAAAACCAGTAAAGAGATGTAAATGTATTTTCACACGTAAAGCCTGAAATCTACTGAACTTTTATTTTTCAATCTGTTTCCTTTACTTAAAAAATTGTAAAATTAAATCAGCGATCGTTATTTATTTTTGGAATGAAGGCGCATTAGGAGACTGTTACCAACAAGTTCTGAGCTGACCTACTGTTGATGAAAATTTCTGGTGATTTTTGATGAAAATCACTGGTGATTCTGACTTGGGCAATGCCCATCTTAATATTGGCAGGATTTCAACTGGGGGTGGGAATTTCCAAGAGTTCAGTTCGCGTCGGAGTCCTAATGCCTACCCTACTTCGTAGATCCTGTGACGTTAGTCACACTGCTCATGTATGAAATAGGAAATGCTAATTTTCCATCATTTGTTAGTACATTTATCTACACTGCTATTACCAACTTGCCAGCCTCAATACACACAATTCAGTATATTGTTATAGATATATGTAAACTGTGGCCTTTAACGTGTATCCTATTTCACATCCAAACATTTCATCACAGACCACATTAGGCTTCAAATTCAGGTCAAATTGCCCACTGGTGATGAAATATCCTACATCAACCAATTAAGTCAGCCTGATGCAATAACCCAGCAGAAGAAAGAAAGATGTGGTATCATCCTTCAGATTAGTCTGTGTGAGCAACAATGATAACAGTTTACTGAGGGTGAAACAAAGCCATGACGGCATGTTTAAAGGGTCTTAATTTATTTTCTTTGGGTAGAATTTAACTAGATAAAGTAACTTTGATCATGATGTGAAAATAGGAGCACAAACTTTGAGGGGTTTTTTGTACCTCTTGAATATTGACTATATATCACACTGGGATATAATTTAAACAAAAAATTACATGTGTAAACAAAATATGTCTAAATTTTTCTTGTCATTTCAAATCTTGATCCATTTTGATTCCTTGATTAGGGGATACAGAATCACTGCCACGGAGTGTGTTGATGTGTCACAGCAATGCAATTCCGATTCACACAACGAAGCTGAGGTGGTTTAATGTTTATCAATGAAGAAAATCACCGATCAACCGTCATAGAATATAATGTGAAACAAGAAAACCGAAATAGTACATTCATCAGATTGCCGATACCCAAAATGTGTTGTCTCATATATCTAGATAACAACGTGATGTAGAGACGCTATTTATTCATGTTTTTTTCAGGAGAATGACATAGAATCATTATTATCTTGTGCAGAGAAGGTGTTGGTCTTGAGTTGAATTACCGTAAACTACATAAATGCTACCTTTCTACTATAGTACTATATATAAAAATTTGTTGTATTGTTGGGAAATTAATGCATTCAAAAAGTTGTTTTGATCCTGGACAAGGGCACTGAAAACCATTAAAGAGATGTAAATGTATTTTCACACGTAAAGCTTGAAATCTACTGATCTTTTTATTATTCAATCTGTTTCCTTTAGTTAAAAAATTGTAAAATTAAATCGGCGATCGTTATTTATTTTTGGAATGAAGGCGCATTAGGAGACTGTTACCAACAAGTTCTGAGCTGACCTACTTTTGATGAAAATTTCTTGTGATTTTTGATGAAAATCACTGGCGATTCTGACTTGGGCAGTGCCCATCTTAATATAGGCAGGATTTCAACTGGGGTGGGGATTTCCATGAGTTCAGTACGCATTCGAGTCCTAATACCTACTCTACTTCGTAGGTCCTGTGACGTTAGTCACACTGCTCATGTAATATAGGGAACAATTCATTTTCGCATAAGTAAAGTAATCTTTGGTGTAATAAAAGTATATGTTCCTTGCTAAAGAACTATGCAAATGTAACGAACCTGGCTTGCGAGATCTGCATGCACGGCCGAAGTGGGCATTGAGGATATGCTATTTAAAGATGAACATGAAACAGCCGTGACTTCATTTTCTTCGCTTCCGGGACTGAACATGATCTGCAAACAAGTTATCAAGACAAACTGAAGACCTCAATTTGCGTGAGGGGAGCTTACTTAGTCCGGAGTCGATTACCAACGCAAAACCCCGATGGAAAGACCTAAATCAAACAGACGAGGCGATTCTTGATAAGGAAAGATTTATCACATTTACGACCATGTTAACGTAATTGTATCTCGCAGTTTCCTCAATTGACTCTTGGCTTTCATATTTTGGCAAAAAGTACTTAATTCAAGTGCTAAAACCTGGCAAACCAATCGAGAGTGACATCATTGAGACATCATATGGTAAACTTGCTCAGTCTTGAAGAGACCAATTCTAGTGGCGACCATATGTATCAGCCGAGGAGTGGCGTCATTGAAGCATAATATTTTAATCTTGCCCAACCTTGATAATAACGAGTACGTGGTGACCATAAGCCTACCCAATTAAACACCAACGGAGGAGTCACTTCATTGAAGCAAACTATTGTAATTTACTGTAATCTTGCTCGGTCTTGATGATACAGCATATCCAATATATTCACCAGTCTTGGAAAGGCGTCATCAAAGCATAATATCGTAATCTTGCTCAATTTTGAGGATATCCACTGTAGTGGAGACCATACCCAATAATTACACAAGTCGAGAAGTGACGTCGTCGAAGCAAAATATCTTAATGTTGTCCAATCTTGATCATACCGAATTTATCTGGAACTGTACCCAATATATTCACCAATAATAATCGTAATGTTGCTCAGTCCTGAAGATACGGGCTCTGTGATGGAGACTAAACAATATATCTACCTGTCGTAATCTTACCCAGTCTTAATGATACCAACACTGACGATGACCGTACCCAACATATATACCAACGGAGGAGTAGCGTCCATGAAGCATAATATCGTAATCTTGTTCAGTCTTGATCATCCGGAATCTAGAATTGATCATATCAAATATATCCGCCAATCCAGGTGTGGCATCATTGAGGCATAATATCATAATCTTGCCCAATCTTAATGATGCCGACTCTGTAGCAGAAACTATACCCAATATTTTCAGTGACGTCATGCAAGAATGACATCGTAATCTTGCTCAGTCTTGATTATATTCATGATGATATATGCCCAATATATTCACCAATCGAGGTGTGACGTCTTTTAGACATAATATCATAATATTGCCTAATCTTAGTGATACCGACTCTGTAGCTGAAACCATACCCATTATATTCAATGGCGCAGTTGAAGCATATAGTATCGTTATCTTGCGCTATCTTCGTGATACCAACTCTACTGACGATCATACCCAATGTATCCGCCAATCCCAGAGTGGCGTCATTGAGGCATAGTATCAATCTTATTCAGTCTTTATCACGCCGACTCTGTAGCAAAAACCATACCCTATATATTCATTGGCGTCTTCGAAACATTATATCGTAATCTTACTCAAATTTGATGATACCAAATCTAGTGTGACCATACCCAATATGTCCACCAATCGAGAAGTGGCGTCACTGAAGAATAATTTCGTAATTTTGCTCAATCTAGATGATACCGTCTCTAGTGTTGACCAACCAAATATATATATCCATTGGCGTCACTGAAGCATAATACAATAATCTGGCTTGATCTAGACGAAATCAACTTCGCTGGTGACCGGACCCCATATATCCGCCAGTCCAGGGGTGGGGGTCATTGAGAGATATTATAATCTTTCGCAATCTTGATGGTACCGACTCTAGTGGTTAATATACCCAACATATCCGCCAATCCAGGAGTGGGGTCATTGGGGCACAGTATGGTAATCTCACTTAATCTAGATGATACCAACTCTAATGATGACCGTACCCAATATATCCGCCGATCCAGGAGGGGGGTCATTGGGGCACACTAAGGTAATCTCACTTAATCTAGATGATACCAACTCTAGTGATGACCGTACCCAATATATCCGCCGATCCAGGAGGGGGGTCATTGGGGCACACTAAGGTAATCTCACTTAATCTAGATGATACCAACTCTAGTGATGACCGTACCCAATATATCCGCCGATCCAGGAGGGGGGTCATTGGGGCACACTAAGATCATCTCACTTAATCTAGATGATACCAACTCTAGTGATGACCGTACCCAATATATCCGCCGATCCAGGAGTGGGGTCATTGGGGCACACTAAGGTAATCTCACTTAATCTAGATGATACCAACTCTAGTGATGACCGTACCCAATATATCCGCCGATCCAGGAGTGGGATCATTGGAGAATATTATCGATCGTAATCTCGTTTAATCTTGATGATGCCAAATCCAGTGGTGAGTGTACCCAATATATCCGCTAATCCAGGAGTCCGGTCATTGGGGCATATTATCGTAATCTCGCCCAACCTTGATGATACCCAATCTACTGGTGACCGTACCCAATATATCCTCCAATCTAGGAATGGAGTCATTGGGGCATATTATCATAATCTCGATCAATCTTGTTGATAACAAATCTAGTGGTGATCGTACCCAATATATCCGCCAGTCCAGGGGTGGGGTCATTGGGGCATATCATAATCTTCCTCAATCTTGATGGTACCGACTCTAGTGGTGAATATATACCCAATATATCGGCCGATCCAGGAGTGGGGTCATTGGGGCACATTATGGTAATCTCACTTTATCTGAATGATACCAACTCTGGTGGTGAATATATACCCAATATATCCGCCGATCCAGGAGTGGGGGCATTGGGGCACATTATCGTAATCTCACTTAATCTAGATGATACCAACTCTAGTGATGACGGTACCCAATATATCCGCCAGTCCAGGAGTGGGGTCATTGGGGCATATTGTCGTAATCTCGCGCAATCTCCATGATACACACTCTAGTATAATGACCGTGATCAATATAGCCGACAATCCAGGAATGGGGTCATTGGGGCACATTATCGGGCACTTTTTTCAGTTTTGACGGTACCGATTTTAGTGGTGACTATACACGCCATCGAAGTGTGGCATCATTGACGTATATTATTGTAACCTTACTGATTCTTGATCTCGATTCTACTTCTAACATACCGGTAGGTTATGCACACCAACTGACCACCGCTTTTTTGCCGACAGTCGGGAGCAGGGTATGGTTATTGAAACATAAAATCGTAACCTTGCTCAATCTTGAAGATGTTGACTCTCTAGTGGAGTCATCGAAGCATCATGTCGTATTCTTCAGCAATCTGGATTGTAGTGATAATTCCTCTTTATCAGGACTTGTGCAGATGCTCATCTGACATAGAGGTTGTATTTCTATGTCATATAAATATCAGGTATAACCTCATTTCGGTCATGATCAGCCTGGTTAAGTTATTGGAGAATAGTAATTCGAGTTTCATGCGCCTTGAGATCTGTGGAAATACCTTTCACTCGAAACGTCTCAAGGTAGGGGGAAATAGTTTAAAAATAGTAAAATAAAAAAATATATATATATATGAATATATTATAATATTTATTAATTTAAATTTTTATAGTTGACTGAAAATGTACCTATGCATCTAACATGAAATATTCTATATGGACAGTACTATGAGGTTATTATACAATGTTGAATCCAATATGGAGTTTTATTGTACGAGTCTACGTTGGGTTGAAAGCCCGTATTGGACGAGACGCCGCAGGCGTCGAGTCCAATACGGACTTTCAACCGAACGTAGACGAGTACAATAAAAGCTCCATATTGGATTCAACTTTGTATAATGACCTGTTTATTATACATCGAAAGACAAAACTATGACAGAGTTAAAACTTTCGTTTATTACTGATAAAGTTACAAAGCATAACATGAAAAACTACACGCATAAATATTTCAATTGTTAATTTCGCTTTTTTGAAATATGACAAGTTGAAGAATACATTTAAATGGATGATATATATTATGCTTTGATTACGCTCTCTTCGAGCATCTTGTCTACCGCTGTCACTAGTGTCTGACCGACTGTCAGAAGTAGATGACACTGTGACGACACTGTGACACGTACATATAATCCTGAGTTACCCCGCTTTGAAAGAATCCAATACGCTTGACGAGTCCAATAACACTTTCTGACGAGTCCAATAACACTTGCTCGCGGATCCAATACGGTTCTTGGTACTGGACCGACACGTGGTACAAATGAACGGTTGTCATTAGATTATAAAATTAAATGTATAATAATATAACAGGTCAGGCAACAATGGATGAAAGTATGACGTTTTGGAAGGAAGGTATAACCTCATTTCAGTCATGATCGGCATGGTTAAGTACGCTTATTTCATACGAGGATGGACCTGCATATCTTACTCTCCTAGTTAGGAGTCATGGTTGGGGGTGGGGTCTCACACGGACTCGTTACCGTTGTAAATCGGTTAATTATGTTGATTTGGAGGGGAGGGGGGGGGGGGTCGACGTCATGAAGTTCTCACTCTCACACCCTCCTCCAATTCAACATACTCAAGTTTTTTCTTTAAATGTATTGCTTTGAAAGCACCGTTCATCCAGAAACTTTAACACGGCGACGTATGGTATAGAAAAAGGCCAGGAAACTCGCAAAGACAACATAGAATCCAATGAGACATAATAGCACCACGGCGTACTTCGGAAGTCCTGTGTCATCTGACCGATTCGAACACAGCGTCTGCGTATTGAGCTCAGCCAGTGATTGATTGGCTAGATTTTCTGGAGATTCACAGATGACGTCACCGGTAACGTCATCACTAGTTTTAAGAAGATCGCACAACCACAGTATATTACAATCACATCTCCACGGGTTGTCATATAATGTCAAGACGGGAGTATGCTTCTTGAAAACTCTTTCTGCACTTGATGGCAATGACCTTAACTGGTTACCATGGAGATAGAGTCCCAATAAAACCAGAGACGTATCCGTGTTGAAAAAATCTTCTGTAAACGTTCGTACCAAATTATTGCTGATATCCAGTGATACCAATTTCCCATTATAATTGTACCCTTCTCCGACCTCTGTGATAGAGTTCCATGAAAAGTTCAAATAATACTTGACAAAGTTGTTGCCACATTCTGGCAGCTCCGGAGGAGGGGATGTCATATTCGAGTTCTGGCACTCAATACGGACATCGTCTGCGACAGCACCCATCACACAGACGCAATATGGCGGACAGTTCCGCTGTAAATCCGGACAGTCTGTAACTGTTGTTTCGCCATTTGTCTGCCCCAGGGAGCTTCCAACTACCCCGAATAACCAACAGAACTCCAGCACCATTAAAACGGAAAAATTAAATTCCAACATCAATGCCGGTATATACACTGATGTCGGATGTGGTCCATGCATTCCCCCAGCTTCAGGATAAACTAGACGATACCCTTGACTCCAAATATCCGAAATCAAGTCGAGTCTGCTTTCATAACGCAAAGCATTGGGACTAGTCTGTTCTTATAAAAGATCTCCAGCTCAAGCGAAATCTTCCATCTGCCTGAAAAGAAAATAAAAGAATATGCATTTCTTTATCGGTGACGCAATCCGCGTTTCTCAATTTAATTCGTAGACGAAGGTTTGCCGCGGCGCACCGATGGGTGCACTGACGCGTGATTCCCGGCTTGAATTTTGGTCCGTACTCTTCCTCGTCTTCCTATGCCTGCAGCATGGGAACTCCTTCCTAAGCCCATAGTATGGGGAATATCTTTTATCGCTGATAAATGGACTATTTTCGACTTGAAGCTGCCAAAATTATCATCAATGTAAGCATACTCGTCCATTCTTTGAATAGTGAGATAACTTGATGCATTTGCCATTTTTACACTAGTTATCAATATTTTAAACTATTTCCCATACTATGGGCATAGGCGAGAGAGGAAAAGTACGAACCACAAATTTACGCCGGAAGTCAACCGTCAGTGCACCCGTCGTTGTGCCAGGGCTAGCCTTTATCTGAGAATTAAACCAAGAAAAGAAACAGGTTTAAGCCATCAATATACGGTACCGTTCAGCGCTGCTTAACCCTACCTGGCCGGAAGGGGGGGGGGTACTTTCCGTCCCCCCTCCCCCTGTTGTTTTTTTACTCGTATCTCCGGAACGACAAAAAATTGTGAGCTGAAACTCCGTGACTTTTTAGATTAGCATATTGGGTTCATTTTGAGCCTATTTGCATTACACCCCGAGCAGAGGATCATGGGAAAATTCAAAATGGCGGTCATGTGGGGGTACCAGAAAAGTGATGTTTTCGCCATATTTTTTTCAAAAATTACGCAAAAATTCAGTATGCTGATTCAACGCGATTCTATGCATTTTACTGAAACCATATGTCTTAGCATCACCAAAAATCACCCCCTGATTTGTTCCCCCTCCCTCCCTTTCCTCATTAATCCTACCAGGCCTGGAGAAGGGGGGCCAAAATGCCCCCCAACCAAACTTTCTGCGATATCTTCGGAACGCCAACAAATGGAGAGCTGAAACTTCGTGACGTTATAGGTTATCATATTGGGGTCATTTTGCATAACCTCACGAGCAGAGGATGATGAGTAAATTCAAAATGGCGGCCATGTGGGGTACCAGAAAAAGTGATATTTTCGTCATATTTCTTCAAAATTGTTGCTTTTCTGTACGAAAAAGTGGGTAAAACTTATTTTATTTCATATCAGATTATTATTTACTAATTTATCATGCAGTTTTTGCGAAGAAAAAGCAGAAATAAAAAAAATCGAAGATTTTGACCAAAAAATCGTCCAAAAATGCTCTTTTTGAAAATGACGTCACAGTGACGTCATCATGGCGGCCATCTTGGGTTTTTTTTTACATATTCTTGTAGAGCTTGATCCAAAGATATAGTGTGGTAAGTTTCAGCCCTCTAGCCTTAGCGATAGGCTGCGGTACACCCCCAAATCACCCAGGCCAGATAGGGTTAATAATGACCGTGTGCCGTCTCCCTGGTTAGGCCAACGCGATAATTCTGAAGTAACTCCATCGAAAAGGATTTAGCTACAAGCATATGATTTAATAAATATATAACTCCTTTTTAGTAAAGCACAGAAATCCTTGCCAGAATCAAACCGGTGCCACCCAGAATCACCAACAGCATACATGTAGAAAGGAGGTGTGGCAATATCCCGAAAGAATCCCTCTTTTTTTGCGCCAATATGACGCCACAAAAAATGTTTTGACAGTTAAAAGTGAGGTAAAACAGCGTCGATAGACATTTGAAATTGACCTTTTTCGTCTTCTTCTCATATATTCTTATCCAAAATATGACACCTTCAACCAGAATGATATTTCCATGTTAAATCACAGCATATATGGAGAAAATGAAAACATTGAATTAGGTTTGACTGAAGGTGTCATATTTTAGATACCGGTATATTAATAATTCCCTATTAACATCTTTACGACAAAGTCGAAACCATCTAACAGTCTAATTCCAAACGCCATAATTTGCATAATACATATAGATTGGATATTTTCTGTGTATGCAACGCACTGTTTTGTGTTAAATTGAAGAAATTAAGTTTCGACAAGCGGGATCTTCCTCGATTAAATGAAACACCTCCTTTCAACAACCTCATAGTTGGCGTGTCTCCGGACATTTGTGTTCCACATCTTTGCCGATTTTCTATACAGCATTTGTTCACATTCTAAACGACATCCCTAATAGTTGTAGTGTTATGGTTTCATGTCACATTGTTATACCTTCGAAAAAACGGGTAACTACATGTATACCAAAATATACTGAATACCTTGCGTTTGATATCCCTCTATCCGCCTCGATAATGTCGCCCCAAAGACAAAATAGCGCTTAACCAAAAGGGTGGTATATGTCAGAGTTTTCCCACACATTATTCGATATCATGGAGATCAATAAACACATTTCAATAACATATGTGGACAATCAGAGGATCTCCAGGATAATCAAGAACTGTCTTTTTTACGTTCTTTCTGTCACGCATTGATGATCACTAATATAAAGCGTAGGATGTTGATCAGCTACCGTTCAGCTTATTTCCTCAGGGTCAGTCAATATTAATTGATATGACTAAGGTGGGGAGCTGGTATACTCCGGGATATAACTGTTACACAAATATATATATAATGACATACACATTTGGTAATCCGGCACATTACTGGCACTCTGAGAGTCGCGGGTTCGATGCTCACGCGAATATTACCCACTAACTGTGCTATGCGTGTACACTATACGGGATATTTAATAATAATAGGTCAACTATTATTATCGCACATTCTTAACGACGTATCATTACCAATTCGAAACGATTGTGAGAAAAATTGACATAAAACGTCACTTTGAAACCGTACGAAAGGGACAATAGGGGCTTAAATGAGAAAACTCACACAGAATTAAACATCGTCCACCCTACAAATAAAAAACGATGCAGAAAATGTTAAGCTATACTCACCGGTTACAACAGCTCAAATTAGCCAACATCTCATTGGTCATCTTTACAAAGAACTGATGGGTGCATGAACGAAATTATTTTGCGCCGAAGACCTGTGCATTTTAATGACAGAGCTTACATGTAGCACTCATCTTTGTACATTGATTTTCGCGGTTACTGGTTATCAACTTAACTCTCGAGCTACAGGCTTACTGATGTAACTTACTCATGTAACGGTACATATATTTTGGTCGTTTTGATCTGTTTGAAAATACAAATTTTCGTTCTTGAATAATGATTTGATCTTCAGGTGTCCTGCATCTTTCTAACACACGCAAATGTCAGTTCATCTCGTTAGAGCTCGTATTCGTCTCTAATACGATACTGCATCTACCAGATACATTGGCCTTCTGCCACACCTGAGCGACCATATGCCAGAACTAGGGCACATTGAGATACATGTAGATGTATCACGGTATGGGTATTGATTTATCTGCGTGTTGTGTATTTAATTAAGCATAAATGTATACATCGAAAATGTCATGGCAACGAAGGTCGATTATCGGCTAAATTGAGTGATTATGTTACACTGGATTACTTCCCTTGTTTCCGAAACACATCCTTATCAACCACCTTACTTTGGTATGACAATAGTGGAGTAAGCCTGTGAAATGGAGCATGCGCTGTGGGGAGGTTGGATCAACGAGTGCTTACAGCTCACAAATCACCAAAAAACAGCCTTACTTAAGTAATGGTTATAGTACGTTTTACGAGAGATTTCCGATTTAACCAATGCAAGGGGCCTGGTTTACACGAGGGCGTAGCCCGAGTGTAAACCAGCCCCGCGCATTGGTTGGATCGGAAATCTCGAGTAAATAGTTCTATAACTGATTTAGCTCACAGCTGTCAATCAAGTCCAGCGCGTGTAACACGTGCATATCCTCTGACGGGTGAAAACCTGTTGATCTCGGTATTGTGTTTCATTCTTCAAGATGGAGTGGGCAAGTGATGTCAGCGAAAGCGTCATGTTACACGAGGCAGATGATTTGGAGGCAGATTTTGTTCTGTCATAAATTGACATTCCATCGTTTACCAGCCGTGCTGAAATGACATTATCACAGAGCTTGGATTTGTACGACATTGAGCCAGATGATCTGGCCCGTGACGAAGAATTGGGAAACTTTGTCATTCAAACACAATAGCAAAGGCATCATGTACTGTTTCCAAGGAAAGTACCATTAAAAGCGAAACAACAGTGGAAGACCAGGAAAACGCACCGGTATCCATAAAAGGCACGGACACCATCCCACCAGCTGGACATTCTGGTAAGGGTAATAACGATAACAAATTTCCATTCGGTATCGGCAATTCGCGTCAAGGAAATGTGTTCAGCAATTATGTGTTCAATTTCGGCGGAAAGTGAACTGGTATGTAACGTGAACGAATTATCTTCGTGGAGTTTCAAGCACTTTTATATGCTCTTCTGCTCTGAATTTAAAAAAAAGAACTATTAATGTTGATGCTTATGATCACAGATCCTTGAAACTGCCTAAATTACCGTATTTCAGACATTTATTGATCTTTCAAACAGACTATTTGAATTGAATTATCCTGATACAGAAATGCATGTATTTCAGTGAAATTTAAGTTTTTTCTGTCCAGTTTCCGCGTGTCGGCCCTACTTCAAAATCACTGGTCTAGACATGATCCTCGTGTACTTTCTTTGGCGATCACGGATGATGTTTTGAATACAATTGTTTACATTGACATTGATTTGCATTGACTTGTCCTTATTTGTTATTGAATGCGTCTTGGCAGCGTGCCAGGTGTTCCGAGGTTCACGGGTACAATTGAAAATAATAGCACGGCTCTGAAAATTATAGCACGCTTACTACGGGGGCGGGGCTTACTAAACTGTTTGAGACAGTGGTGTTTCCCATTTATCAAAACAAAAGATCAAAGACAAATTCAGCGGGCTATGAGCTAATATGTGGTAACTTGGCTCAGAAAACTATATTCCCTACTACTCGCCGCCACAAATGGCCTACTACACCAGGTAACCTGACCTTTCTACTCAAACATAAAAAAAATCAGCACACATTCTCTATCATGTTTTCGAGATACGACGGCCAGATATAAGGTGATCCCGTCCGACACCATTACGGCAAATTTTGTAGGTCGCCAATCAAACTGACCAAATGTTTTTCCTATTAAAATTTGGAAAGGTGATTTTGATATTATTGAGAGTCTAATGTTAAAGAAACATTTTAAAATACATAACAAAGCATATCTGGTCCAATTAGGTATAATGCCCAATCAATGTTCGCTGGAAGGCAAGTCCTGATTATAATCTTGGTGGTGGTTTGTGACCTATAAAATAAGTAAATCTATTCGGATTCCAATACCACAGATACAAATACAAAGGTCATGCTTCAAATATTTGCAAAGTTACTCATGTTCAACTTAAAAGTGTTATTTTCATCAATATTTAAGCCCTTGAGCAATGTAATGTTTCACCCCAAAAAGTATTTAACAATTTCTGTTCTGGACTTGTATACTTACTGACGTTTTGACAGAATTCTACCTACACACACACGTGGTAGCGATTATTTAATACAAAACCGACCCCTATTCCCATTGCAGAGAAAAAATGAAAGTCGAATTTACCCCTAATTTGTATCATATCTCCACTGTCCGCAACTGATCAATGACCTTGTGTGGAGTCATTTGACAAGCTAGACCATTCTTACTTTGTAGTGATTACAGTTTGTGAATTATATTACCATAATATTTTCTGTGAGCCTACTATAGCAGGTGCATCTTAGGATGGATTCTGACATCTTCGGGAATGTCCGCACATCTCCGGAAATCTAGGGAAATCTCCGTCTATCTCCTTGAATGTCCGGTAATCTCCGGATCCATGAATACGCGCCAGTCACTTCAATGTCATATGCACAGGGATACATGTCAGCGATGTGTGCTCTATGCGGCGAGAGGGGGAATGTCCATGTCACTTGCGAACACTTGCGGATGTGATGGATAAGAATGTCCTGGTGATTACTGTCCCTTTTCATATCCTTTTCTGTTGCAACCAAGGAGGGACACTTGTCCACAAAGTGGAGAAATGTGTCCTAGCTGGGATAGAAAACAGGGGCCGGACACTCTTAGCCACCGGACACTCTTAGCCACCGGACATTCTTAGCCCCCACACCGAAACAGAAGTCTGGTACGTTAGTCATCAGGGCCACGGCACTCGCATGATTTGAAAGCAAGGAAATACCCTCACAAATCTTATAAACTATAGCTCGGGTAACCGAAACTATCTCCAGCACTATGTCTAGTATAATGGCAAGTGGGGAATCAACCCATCGAAATTTTACTTAAGGAGTACTACAGTGTGTGGGTACTTTTACGACTTGGCTGACGCTGTACAGTGGGAGGGGTTTCGGAATAGTCAGTCGACTTTCGTGGAAAATTATGATGCGCATGCGCATTGTGCAGTCAGGTCTGGGGTGGGCTATTTGGGTTTTTATTGGAAGTTCCCTCATTCTGCGCATCGGCAATCGGGTAGTGGTAGTGGTAGTAAAATAGCGTTCGTGAGGACGTGAGTGAGTGAGTGAATAGGTTTTAACGTCGTTTTCAACATTATTTCAATAATAAGCACCACCCAGCCAAGTTGTGTTCCTGCTACTCCAAAGAAGAAATCTTTGAAGCAGCATGGAACCAGACACCCTTCATCGATCCTATAAAACACTGAGGACAACACACAAGACGCATACAGGACGCTTACATTGTGTTTTGGTGTCAGTGGGGCATGTGGGGTGTCAGGTTGAAGCTCTTGTGAGTAAAGAGTCAGACCGGCCTGAGTAGTATAGAGCGAGCATTTGAGTTCACATTGACCTCAGAAATTTGCATATGACCTCTGTGACGTCACGCGACAGCCAATCAGAAGCGAGTATTCTGTCAGAAGGGTCAATGTGGGAGGTGGTGGTGGTGGTGGGTGGTGGGTTTAAGATGGCGGCTGGTGGTGGTGGTGGGTGGTGGGTTTAAGATGGCGGCTGGTGGTGGTGGTGGGTGGTGGGTTTAAGATGGCGGCTGGTGGTGGTGGTGGGTGGTGGGTTTAAGATGGCGGCTGGTGGTGGTGGTGGGTGGTGGGTTTAAGATGGCGGCTGGTGGTGGTGGTGGTTTAAGATGGCGGCTGGTGGTGGTGGGTGGTGGGTTTAAGATGGCGGCTGGTGGTGGTGGTGGGTGGTGGGTTTAAGATGGCGGCTGTGGTTGGTGGTGGGATGGGTGGTGGGTTTAATTTTGTAGTCATAACGGACTGCAGAAATTATTGAACCAGCACAGGGGAACTGGACTAGAAAGAGGGGAGGGGTTGTTTTTGTCGTTGGCGACCCTGTGCGACATGTTACTACTTTTACATCGGTAAAAGGAATAACATTACAGCCCGAATCATAACGGACTGAAATTATTGAACCAGCACAGGGGCTTGGACTAGAAAGAGGGGGAGGAGGGGTGTTTTTGCATGATTGCAGATATTGTCACTGTCGTTGATGTCTAGACTTGTTCTGGGTTGTACAGTTCTGCCATGCGGAGGATGGGTACTAGTATTTCGCTGACGTCCTAGTAATAAACATAATCTATAGGTGTTGTACCATGTTAATAGGATCTGTACCACCCTAGGGTCGAGTGTTTATTGTCCCGTGTATCTCCACAAGAAAACAACAAACAAAATGGCGGCTCCAGGATGGTGTGGGGATGCCCTTTCCATATCACGGCGTCGACCGTAGCGCCATCTGCACACATTGACGCAAGGGAGGCAACTCGTGTAGCCTAAGGGTATGAAAATAGCCGTGTTGGAGCTAGGGGAGTTACTAATGGTCCAATGGGGTCGAGTGAGGTATCCATGTGAAGCTTAGGTGAAGGGGCATCTGATGGGGTGGGTGTGGGGTTGAACTAGTGGCATTCTGCGCATGCGCGGTGGCCCAAGGGTATGGACATAGACATTTTGGAGCTAGGTGAGTTACTACTGGTCCGATGGGGTCGAGTGAGGTATCAAAGTGAAGCCTAGGTAAAGGGGCATCTGACTGGACTAGCGGGTTTGAACTAGCGTCATTCTGCGCATGCGCGGTGGCCCAAGGGTATGGAAATAGCCGTGTTGGGAGCTAGGTGAGTTACTACTGGTCCGATGGGGTCGAGTGAGGTATCAAAGTGAAGCTTAGGTGAAGGGGCATTTGAAGGAGTGGGTGTGGGGTTGAACTAGTGGCATTCTGCGCATGCGCGGTGGCCCAAGGGTATGGACATAGACATTTTGGAGCTAGAGGAGCTACTACTGGTCCAATGGGGTCGTATGAGGTATCCATGTGAAGCTTAGGTGAAGGGGCATCTGAAGGAGTGGGTGTGGGGTTGAACTAGTGGCATTCTGCGCATGCGCGGTGGCCCAAGGGTATGGACATAGACATTTTGGAGCTAGAGGAGCCAATAATGGTCCAATGGAGTTGTATGAGGTATCCATGTGAAGCATTCGTGAAGGGGCATCTGATGGGCTGGGTGTGGGGTTGAACTAGTGGCATTCTGCGCATGCGCGGTGGCCCAAGGGTATGGACATAGACGTTTTGGAGCTAGGGGAGTCCCTACTGGACCGATGGAGTCGTATGAGGTATCAAAGTGAAGCCTAGGTGAAGGGGCATCTGAAGGAGTGGGTGTGGGGTTGAAATAGTGGCATTCTGCGCATGCGCGGTGGCCCAAGGGTATGGACATAGACATTTTGGAGCTAGAGCAGCCAATAATGGTCCAATGGAGTTGTATGAGGTATCCATGTGAAGCATTCGTGAAGGGGCATCTGATGGGCTGGGTGTGGGGTTGAACTAGTGGCATTCTGCGCATGCGCGGTGGCCCAAGGGTATGGACATAGACGTTTTGGAGCTAGGGGAGCCCCTAATGGACCAATGGGGTCGAGTGAGGTATCAAAGTGAAGCTTAGGTGAAGGGACATCTGATGGGTTGGGTGCGCGAAGCTCTCGTCCAATCAGAAGCGAGTATTTCAAATCCGTCCCAGAGCTCTCGTCCAATCAGAAGCGAGTATTTTGACCCGGTGCATTATGGGACATATCCAAGATGGCGGCACGTATGTTCAAGATGGCGGCACATCCGGTGTCGAAAACTGGCCCTTTTGTCGGGATGTGGTTACCTAGTGTCGAAAACTGGACCCTGTATGGATCCCGCTAGACGTTTTGGAGCTAGGGGAGCCCTTAATGGGCCAATGGGGTCGAGTGAGGTATCAAAGTGAAGCATTCGTGAAGGGGCATCTGATGGGCTGGGTGTGGGGTTGAACTATCGGCATTCTGCGCATGCGCAGTCTGGTCGTAGTATAGAAATAGACGTGTGGGCCCCTAGTGGGTCGATGGGATCGAGTGAGGTATCCATGCGAAGCCTAGGTGAGGGAGTTACACTAGGGTGTCGTATCCATTCTGCTGCGCAGGCCACGTGGGGGTTGTGACGTCACTTCCGGGTTTTTCACTAAAGCTACCTCCAAACCCAGAAGAGTTCCAACGTTCAACCCTCCGGGGTGTTTTGCCGCCCCGCCCCGCCCCGCAGCGCGAGCGCGCGCGCGCGCGCGGGTTCTCCGGAAGTGCGCGCGTCATCCCCGGCAGTGCCCGCGCGCGGACGCGGGTCAAAAGGTCAAAGGGTCCCCTCCAGGTCAAACGGTCCAATGTCCAATGAGACACTGTTGCGGCATCGCTATAGTCTGAGCTTGAGCACAAAAAAGGGGATTCTAGATGAACCTGGGAAAGATGGGCAGGTCCATTTGGACCAATCAGCGATCGAGAAAAAAGAGCCAATCAGCGGTCGAGAAAAAGAACCAATCAGCGGTCGAACAATCAGCCAATCGAATTGGCTTTCGCTTTCGCTGACGTCCGCGCCTACATCTGGGTTCTTGTA
Organism: Hanleya hanleyi; assembly: GCA_036873755.1. Classification (NCBI taxonomy): domain Eukaryota; kingdom Metazoa; phylum Mollusca; class Polyplacophora; order Lepidopleurida; family Hanleyidae; genus Hanleya; species Hanleya hanleyi. Next base: position 2,831 of record JAVTVY010054941.1, on the reverse strand, counting down.
CACCCGGGTAATGTTTTTCTGGACATGGATGGGTTACCTTTGGCTCCATTCTAGGCCACTGATTGGCTAATACGGTGTTCAAAGCCACTTTCATGCATTATGCTCATAGAACTTATAGTCATAATCTATACGTGTTGGACGAGTCTCTTCACTCACCGTATCACGTACCTCAATGAAATGCCCGCTCCAAACCTAGACCAAAAACACGTACTTGGTCTGTAGGCTGATTTCATTGGCTCTCTATTTTTACTATAGTGCTCTTGCATTCATTCTAACCTTGATGGGTTACCTAGAACTTATAGTCATCAACATAATCTATACGTGTTGGACGAGTCTCTTCACTCACCGTATACACGTACCTCAATGAAATGCCCGCTCCAAACCTAGACCAAAGACACGTACTTGATCTGTAGGCTGATTTCATTGACTCTCTATTTTTTACTATAGTGCTCTTGCATTCTAAACTTGATGGGTTACATTTTGGCCCCATCCTACACCACTGATTTCAGTTTGACTGAATCTCCACATTGGGCATTGCCATTGATGCATTAGGAATAAAACACACAAGACAGGGTTTTTTGGTGAGATCTCATTTTTTTTTTATTCAGTGAACAACAACAACGTGAGAACAACCACGTGAAAACTGAAGCCCAGAACAAGAGGCTTGTAATTAACTGAAGCCCAGAACAAGGGGCTTGCACATTGAAGCCCAGAACAAGGGGCTTGTAAACTTAAGCCCAGAACAAGGGGCTTGTCATTAACTTAAGCCCAGAACGGCGCTTGTACATTGAAATGATGGGCGGCCCAGTCATAGACGAGTACATCGCGGTCCTCGGCCTGGGGGTACTCGTCAAACATCTGTACCATGGTAGATAAGGGTCTTCCCCGGCATCGATGGTACAGGTAAAACAAGCAATATTGTCCGCACACGCCACTGGTCAGGCTTTGCAACGTTTGACTGTTCCAATACCACGTCTCTGTGCCTTGATCCATGAAGTCTGTTAAATCGGGATGGAGGGGTGGCAGGCCGTACGGGTCAAAGTATTCGCCCTGCTGTTCTGTCAAGTACACGGCCACCCAGTGCTCACCGGGCCGATCCATCGGGTCCGTGTTGAGAACGTAAGCAGCAGGATACATACGGTCTAATGGAAACACATCTCGGGCGAACACCCCTTGAAAGACCCTACGTGTCTCTGGGTCATTCTCCAGCACGGTGGTTATCTGGTCTGTATCCATGTTAGTGGAGAAGTCACACAGGACGTTGCGCGCCTTGTCCACTTGAATGATGTTGTCAAACTCGGCGTAGCAGATCACATTGACGGTGGTCGCCAGGGCTCGTGCAAAGGGGATTTCCAACCGTAAGTTGCCTTGCTTGGCCAGGGCCAGCTGATGGTCGTTCTCTAAGGTGGGGGTTAGATCGAAACAGAACAACGTGTATCCGTTCGCGTAGTCCTCCCGACCGATCATATTCCCTTCGTCCTGGTTGATTTGACCGGTGGCTGTAAACAGGCTCTGATAGGCTCGAATGAAATTCCTGCGCCCAAAGTTCGGTGTTAAGGCCGTGGCTGGCACCTGTTGTCCATCCACATGCAGGGCCACAAATTGATGCCGAAATGTTGAAAGTCAAACGGATTCTCTGGGTAGGCTCCGCTGAAACTGGTATTTTCCACACAGGCCAGGATCAATCGCTTGGGTAGTTCCCCCAGGACCAGGTTTTCTTTCTTGGCGCCCATATTTCCAGCAGGCACAGAGAACACTTTGGTTTGTACACGTCGGATAGGGTACTGGGCTGGTTTTGTTTCCAAGGCTTTCATGTGTCCCAATTGAACGGCTGGATTCGGTTTCACTTTTCGGACATACAGGACTGCGTCTTGGATGACAATCTTATAGTCCGCTGCATGCCCCTCTACGTTAGTGGCCATCAAGGTGAAGGTCGGAGGCGCCCGTATCAGTCGGATTTTGATGGGGATCTTGTTCAAGAGGTACCGGTCTTGCATGAACATGTCTGCGTGCAGTCGACCCATGAGATCCACCGAGGCAATGTTCGCAGTGAAAGCCTCCCGTTTGTTATATCCCCCATTGTCCATCGTGTCCATGTGCTCGGGCGTGTCCTTGTAGAATAAAGCGGTTGTCAGCTGAGATTTTTTAGCCTCTCGGCCATACGACAACAGTGTCTCGATGTAGGCTCGATAGGGTACGTGTTGGTGGAGTCACTGATGAGTTTGTCGCTGAGAAAAATATCCACCTGCTGAAACATCGAGTGCAGCCAGAGATTCGTCGGGCCCACCGTTGCTTGGTCAGCGATTCTGGTGCCAGCTCCATTGACCACCTTGGCTTTCACATACAAGTAGGTATGGGCTAAATCCACATAGGCTGTATCCGCATTACTGATGGTGAACTCGATGGGCCCGGTTTCGTTGATGCTGGAGAGCGGGAGATGCTCCACCCATAATCCTTGTTCGACACTGGTCTGTGTGGGCGGCACGGTCCACAAATCAAATTCACTGTTGGTGGAGGGGCAGGACTCGGCGTGGATTATGGACATGTTTTAAGAAAAGATATCCTTTGTCTTCTTCGATGTGCGTCGTCGCTGGGTCGGTCGTCGACTGGTGCGTGGTCTCGGTGGGGCAGCTCTTTTATTCCCAACGGTGCGTTGTGCTTTGGCCACCAAGACGCCTCCCGCTTCTTTGGCCCGCCGTTTCAAGGATTCTTTGGGTGCCGTACCCCCCAAGACATCACCGGCCACTTGCAGTCCACTGCGTACCGCTTGTTTGCCGATTGCTTTCACCCCACGCGTCACCAAGGGCAGGAACGTTTTTTCACAATGCTGC
>JAVTVY010054940.1:0-30963 GCA_036873755.1 Hanleya hanleyi | reverse complement strand
AGAAGATCGTCTATATAGCGTTTGGTGAATGAGAAGGAACGGACTTTGAATGGATCGGTTTTTGAAAGCGCCTGCATATAGTCATATTCATAAGAGAACAGATACAAGTCGGCCAACAGGGGTGCACAATTAGTACCCATTGGAATACCTATATGCTGCTGATATATTGTGTTGCCAAATTTCACATAGATATTTTTAATGAGAAATTCAAGTAACTCTATAAACAAAGAAACATCCCATGAATGATATCTCTTGTATGTAGTCGAGCTAAAGAATGCTTTATGGCTTCCGACATTAATATATCTACGATCAGTTTTCTTGAACACAGATACTATTAATGAACTTAGACGGTCAATAAGGTCCTGATGAGGATTGTAGTATAGAGAGTCGAGAAATCCCATGTGGATACATGTCTGTACGGTATGTAACCTTTAGCATCAAGTTCTTCCGTAAGACATTTTGAGTTTTTCAATATCCACATACATTCAACGCCAGAGTGCTTAGAAATAGTGGCGCAATACCTTTCCCAAAATGCTTTTACCTCCTGAAGGGCCCTCGTCAATAGGATTGAAAGAAGCTTGGTGGTGCAGCTTCTAGAACCAGCTATGAATCTAGCTTTGTATGGTGATTTATGCATTTTGGGAGTCCAGTGTATTTTTGGTATGTCGTTATGATTGGTTGGAAGACAAATACCTCTTTCCCTGAGAAACTTTTTGTGATTGTTAAATAAATCTTCCAGAGTAAATGCAGTTTGGGAGTAAGTAGACGTATTTGATGAAGATATGTCTACACTCAGTTCTTCAACCAGCACCTGGTAATAGTAATATTTACATATGAATATTATATTATTTACTCTGGAGATTTGCTAGAACTTCTTGCGAATTGAGGTTTCTCAGTACTTGTTTTGCTTGGGGAAGACTACTTCTGTCAATATGGCGGATTGTTTCAACGACCTTGCTCTTGGTGAGGTCCAGCCAATCAGCGAGTACTGTAGGTTCAACTTTTTCTCGCTTAGACCAATCAATAACGTACTGTTCCAATGCAGACAGGACTATCTTCTGGTCGGCCTTCAGATTTATTCTTCTTGGCTCTCTATATTTAGGTCCTTTCATCAGGAGTAATTTCAGATCCTTATCACTCACCATATCAAGAGCACCAGTCACAATATGTTTGCACGGTGTATAGATAAAGTTCGATGATTCACAATCACAACTATAGCCTCCTGACGTGTATAAGTTCCAGTCAAACTCCTTGACAGCATTGGAGTAATTGAATATTTTGGTGGCTATAGATTTAGTATACTTTTATGAAATGCAAGGAGGTTCTGTGAACTTGAAATAGTTTGGTACAGCGTTGCGTACCTCTGGATCATTCAGGATTCGAGGTAAATTAATGATGTCCAGTCCTTTATCTAAGTAGTTGAGTTTCAAGGAAAGCCGATCTTGAGATGTTTCGATTATGTTCACTGGACGATACAACGGAAAATACGCTATATCTTGACATAATTTACTGATTTTTGGTGATATTATATTTCCTGAAGACGCAGATTGTTGTATATCTCTGGCTATTTGATCTAAAGCTCTCAAGAGGTAACGCATACAGAACTGTACGTAAGCTATGTATACTATTGGGTGTGTTAGTTAAACCCACTAAGTAATTTAAAGTGATATGATCGTGAATCATCGAACTATTAAACTTTCGCCAACCATGGCTGCGATGTCTCCGTTGATGAGGTTTAAATAGTTGGGTAATGTTGGATATATTTGAACGGCGGTTTGTAGCATTGCCGAACCCACTGACATTATCATTTAAACCAAAAGGAAACACTGACCCAAGTCATGTAGACAAGAATAAGTATAAACCTGTCGGCATCCTCCCATGTCTCTCTAAGGTTTTTGAGGGTGTTATTTTCTGATCAGATCAACACTTGTTTTAGCCATATATTTAATCCTGTTTTATCAGCTTTCAGATCCGGCTATAGCTGTAACTCTGTTCTTATGAGAGCTGTACACGACTGGAAATATGCTTTGGACAACAGTGAAGTAGTTGGTGTTCTGCATATGGACCTGTCCAAGGCATTTGACTCCATGCCCCATGAGTTACTGATTAGTAAGTTGAAGGCATATGGCATGTCTGAGACTTCTACAAATCTTGTGAGTACTTATCTATCCAATAGGAGTCAAAGAGTAAAAATAACTTATAGGTAGCGTCGGACTTATTTACATTTTGTATCTTTCAAAATATAAATATATATTATATAAATGACAAAACAATGAACTTGTCTCTTCGGATGTGAATTCCCTTGAAAGGGGTTATACAAGGTGCGAAGGGGCATATCCATGATTTATTCGGCTGTCTAAACTTAAACTTCAGAGAAGATATAAAAAATGGGTTAAACTATTCATTACAGAATTCATTTTTTTCGATTTTTAATAAGTGTATTCCCATTTATATTTGCCATAAACATAGATATATTATAATACTGTAATGGAATAGAAGACGAGATCATAAATCCCCATTATTAAGGGTCCTTACTTATACAGCAACTCCCTTCATCAACACGGAAAAGTTAGTTGGTGTAGCTACACAGAAACCCTAGTAAAACAACAAAACTCATCCATTCCATCCAAACTACACGGCAATTCACTTGTCAATGATGTACTTCAACGTAAAATGAATAACTAGCTGAATACTTCGGAAAAACTGCAAGCGTACAAAAAAATGCCAATAACTGATAAAACATATAGAACATCTCATGTCAAACACACACCACAACTTCAGACAATCAGATACGAAATTGAGATTATCTGCCCACTATATTTTTAATTACTCTGCAGTCACCAAAGAGATTGACTGGAACGAATACACGCTCGGTGCCTATACGTGTGACTGTGAGTCATCGACATTAATCTTTAAATCATGTGGACATATTGTTACTGATTACCTTGATATGGTATACATCATGGACCTCAAAATACTCCTGATGAAGGGACCAAAGTATAGAGCCGAGAATTATCAATGTCGTAGCCAAAAGATAATCCTTATGCTTAGCGCTCTTGAACAATTCGTGGTTGAGTGATCGAAAGGAGAAAAAGTACTCGCTGATTGTTTGAATCTTGCTAAAGCCAATGTTGTCAATACTATCCGCCACATCGACAGAAATAGGGTCCCCAAGCAAACGAACATCGGGAGACATTGCAAGTGTAAACAGTTCTTGCAGACCTCCAGAGTAAATTCGCTATTGTTCCAGCAGACAATATAATATAATATAATATCTATATGTCAGTATTACTATTACCCGGTTTTGATTTAGGAGTTGAACTCGTATAGCTATTCCATCTGCTTCTGTATCGAGTTACTTTTTAGATATTCAACAAACACAAGCAGTTTCGCAAGGAAAGATGTATATCCCTTCTGATCACTCATACCGATATATCAAAACTTTACTGGACACCCCAAATGCATAAAAGACCATACAAAGCTAGAGTAATATCTGGTTCCAAAAGTTGTACAACTGAACGTATGCCTAATTTGTTAACAAGAACCCGACAGGTAGTTAAAGGTTCTTCCAAATACCCCCTGCATACTTTGCATGAAAACACACAGAGAAGTTGAGTAAACAACAAGTTGATATTTTATTCTAGAAAAAAATGACAACAAATTGATAAACGTATCGAAGCCGTAACCTCTGACCTGTGAGGTTAGAGTCTGATTACGATCATGTCGTATAATATCGACTAGTCGGTTGTGTCGGACGTCTTATTGTGACGTGCGTTGCACAACAATTGACTATGGCGACATCATCATGACGTCAACAAAGGAAGTACCTTTTTAGCTTTGTGACGTTGATGGCGTTACAATGGAAATGTCGACTAGAACATTCGCTACGATTGCTCGCTGTGAACGATCGTAATCAGACTCCGACGTCACGGGTCAGCATGCAACCGCCTTCACCGTTTCCAAACAGGCATGGTAATTGAGGGTTTCAAGTTCGTTTCTTTTAACCTTCGACCGTTCCCAGAAACAGTAAACCGCTATTAAATGTCAAATATAACCTCTTACAACAAATTAGCATAAAAATTAGCGATGTGGGGACCATTAGAACCTTTAAATATTTTTGAGGGAATTGTAGTGTTATGCTTTCAAGAAATTCCGATGTCGCATGCATGTGGATACTTAAAAACTCAAAAAACGTTACGGAAGTCTAGATGACGAAGGACACAACAAGAGATCTACCAGATATGGGAATGCACTTTAAGCAGGAGAGAAGAACAGCGCGAAATAATTCCATGGCCTGTGTAGAATTGGCATGCTTCGGCAATTCGGGAAAAATTTCAGATGTGGAATCTTTTGTTTTGGTCCTGCTATTTAATTGCCACAAAGGTAAAATATCTCATATATTGCTGATGAAATCACTATCTCCGGACCAACATATAACTACGTCGATGGCAAATAGTTGTAGGATACCTCCAACATGCTTTTCATTCTTTTACTGGAGATTTGCGAGACTCTGTTGACGACATTCTGGGTTCATGCTTCATGTAAGAATCACGAGACATCGACAACATTCTGTTGAGTTTCTGAGGTTCGATAACACGAATGTATTTGGACAAACCAAACATTCCAGATTATTCCAGGCTGAGGGGAAACGCCACCCTGACACCAAGTTTGGCATCGACCGGTTTCTTCATTTTCGGGCAACCAAAACTGGCACGAACAACCCGACTTGATATTGGGATGTCATTTATTCTAGCATTCTAATGATATCCAGCCATGTACTCGGTCAGGGATGTGATTAAGACAATCGTAATGACAGAGAGTAAAAGTACTTCAAGTACTGTAAGTCATTATTATTATCGAAAGACATCTTATGACATAGACCATTATTGGTTGAATCAAGTTTAGTTACAACAGCTTCATCTACTGCAGCCCAACAATTAGGTATGCACCAAGTTTGATACCGACCTGTTTCTTAATTTTCGGGAAGCCAAATACTGGTATGAACAGCTGTATTTATAATATCAGGATGTCATTGATTCTAGCATACTAATGATATCCCGCCATGTACTCTGTCGATCAAAGGCTCAAGGATGTGATTAAGACAAATGATCTTGATGACTGAGAGTAAAAGTACTTCAAGTACTGTAAGTTAGGTAAAGTCAAAAGACTAATTATGGCACAGATCTTTATCGGTTGAATTATGGTTAGTTACAAAAGCTTCATCTGCTGCAGCTTACTCTTGTTTAACATATAATATTGCCGATAAACAATATCTTTTATGACAGACAGTATCATAATTTTTGGTTAAGTTTCAGTGTTATCAGCTAATACCTATCGGCCATCGGACCTTAATGTAAACACGAACGCCAGTTGCCATAAGAGTTGGTTGATTAAAACTGTCGATCGCAAATTATACAGTTCTTCTGATAACTCAACCTTATCTCTCAACAAAATGCCACCACAGCGCGTTTCGGGCAAGCACACGACAAGAACATATTTTTTACGTTGGGGAAGCGTTTGAGGAATAGCATGATAGAAAAGTAATGCACCTGTATGTCAGAATCGCATGTATGTCCTTAATCTATTATGTAAACACCACAACCCATGATCCAAGGTCATTCGATTTCATGTTCATGGAACACTTGTGTGAGGCGATAAATCGTATATTTGCGGCAAGAAGTGTTCACACGGTACATTTGAAGCGATTGTAAGCTGCAATTATGAACAAATTTACAATAGCCCTATATCTTACAACACAATCTATGAGTAGCACACCATGGCGTTCGACGTGGAAAAGCAGTCTATCGATGAATATCGATTGACTACAATGTGGTTTTAAATATTTCCATCGTTAGTTTTATGGATAAGATATCGATTTTCATTCGCTTTGGGTACCCAGGAGTTCGTGTGAAATGGTCCATTATACTAATATCAGTACAGGTAGATTGTCAACCAGTTGAACGCAACATTAAAAGGATGGTGGAAAACGATGCCGGCGTACTGACAAGAAGTCATATGATCCCACAGACATATATACTGTCTGCATATACTGCAAAAGTGATGATTTGTTTCCCAGCCACGCATTTATTGTAGCAGTATGAGAAACAAACATTTCAGAGCGATGATGTAATAGCCATATCAAGTCTTCTGTTAGAAATTTATGAACTATGTGACCGCCAGATAGTAAAATGCGGCCCAAACGACGGAGTATTTTATTGAATTGAAGTTCGTATCCAGAAAACTAGCACAAGCAAAAAAGTAAGCCTTCGGAGATTCGTGAACAGTCGAAGGAAATATTCAAGAATCACTCTAATTCGCTAGAAATAAACTGTTCTATCAAATTTTCGATTTTTTTTACCAATGGGCCAACCATTGTGGGCTAGCCTAATATACATGTAATTGTAATTCTTCCAGGGGAGATACATGTAATCTGGGTTTGGTGTGGAAAAATGGAATTTGAAAGGAGCAATTATATTATCATTCTAAAGGAGAATAGGTTCGTATGGCTCCAGGAATATATATAGGATTACAAGAAACAATAACAAATAGCCTTCTTGACTTTCTACAAAATTATATTCCGACTGCAGTTTCGAACTTAATATTATTTTCAAGGAATATTGTACAGAAGTAATGGAATGATTATATACCATATAGTGTATTCGTTGTCACTAAACAACAAATCTATGATTTCACAAGTTGAATCTTGCAAAATTGGTATACATTATTATACAGCTATGTCCTTTGATCAAATCAAATCATTTCAATCTCACCGTCTCCGTACATTACCCAAAGTCATATTGGATCCCAAAATGCCTTATTGAATTCATATTGTACGCTTTCTAAGGGAGGTATCTCTTTCGTTATGATGCCAAAATGAAACTACAGGAGTTAAAAACCGGCTTCTAATATGTCGCTCGGTCATCTAAGAAACTTTAATATCAATATGAATCTAAATCCAAGTCAAATTAGTCAGTCAAATTTGTCTCAAATGAAGTTCGGAAAGTAGAGACTGATAATAGCTTTACAAGATATTTTGGAGCCTACTATGAATGAATTTATTGTTATAATTGAATATACTATTGTTATGATGCTTTATCTAACAAACTACGTCGGCGTCTCGTCCAATACGGGGTTTCCTCACAACATGGACTTGTACAACACCATTCCATATTGTACAAAGCACTGGATAATAACCTAATATTATTGGAGTAATCAAGCGAGATGAATAAAAGAGGCTAGTAATCTCCATGTGATGATTTGTTGACAATGTACAGGCTTAAGGGAGTAGAGGATGTTCATTTCTAGAGGTTGAAAGTTTTTTTAAATTTCAGGATTTTTTCATCAGGTTAGGAGAAGATGATCCATGGAAAAAAAATATGGGGTCACCATACTCGTTAAAAAAATATGGCAGCCAAGTGCATGTCTACCACTTAAAAGCCATAACACTGAATACATAGGGAACTTTGAATTTTTTCTTCTTTGATGCTCAATAAATCAAACTTCCCAAGGTCAAATTTACCCCATTTTGCTATATAATACTAAACTCATATAGTGCTTAAAAAACAGGGGGACACCATACTTTCTTAGAAAATATTAGTGGTATAACAGATAAACGGAGCCTTTTCAGTCCTATTTCCAGGAGGGGGTGGGGGTGGGGAATCGGGGTGGGTGTGGAGAATATTATTGAAGTTCAATTTATCAGTCATTCAGAAGTTTTGTTTTAGTTGAAAGTGAATAAAAGTGAATTTGGGGATATTCCGGGGGAATAATTTTTAACCTATGGAGCACTTTGCACCCTCCAACCGTTGAATTTAAAATGCCAATATTTTGGTCCGTCCCATCACACTCTCGAACCACCAGTAAAACGCATAAATGGTTGTGTTGTGTCTTTTGTTGATTTTTATTCCATTTTGATATGTCTGGGTACTTTTGTTAGGAAATTCAGCTTGTTTTGAAAAATTTGACAAATACCATGTTGTAGCCCCATAAGAGCAGGGAAATGAACGTCCTCTACTCCCTTAAGGCCTGTGGTAACCGCTGAGTGGGGCGCATTTTTTCAATAAAAAGGATTTCCTTTACATCTAACAAAGCCTGATTTCCCTCGTGGACTTAAAACCTTAAAAGACGACGTTAAACGTTAGGGACATTCTCTCCCAAAACAATGATTCGCATTATTAATTTGCTGTCTATGTACTGTTAATGTACTGTCTATGTACTGTTAATCTTGAACGTAAACCAATTGTTTGCCCTATATAATGTTTTCCGCAGTTGGCACAGCAAAGAATATAGACAATAAATTTAAAATCACACGACATATTAAATTTGAAATTAAAATCGGTATCTTGATCGGTGAACCTGATACTAGGTTCCTCCAAACTATGAATACATGCACCACACTCTGATTTTTTACATTTGGCGACCCGTGACTCCAATCGAGTATCTAAAAACTGATTCCGTGTCAGAATTTTCTTTAAGCTTGGAGCCTGTCTTTTACTGTTGATAATGGTCGAATTCGAGATAGAATCTTTCATTCTGGGGCGATTTTTCGGCACACAATAAGGTATTAATCATAATGGGAAAACGTTGATATTGCTAGGGTTACAGGTGGTGACAAAATAAATCAAATTTTCACCTCTAACTTTCTGGGACGGCTGTCTTAATTCACAAAGGGGATGGGAGGTGGCTTTCCGAATCCCTTTATCTATAAGGCCTTCCGCATAGCCTCTTTGCGTAAAATTGATATTAATTCAGTAAGTCGCTGGTCTCGGACAACAATATCTGAAATAATAGTACGGATCCGTCTGCCCAATGTATACGGAATATTCTCCCTGTTATGTCTAGATTAGAAGTGAAGTGGAGATAAAGCTGCGTATCCATGGGTTTTCTATATATATTAGTACTGATAGAGATCCCTGAATTGATAACGAAAATATTTAACATTGTTATCTCGCTGTCATTTTGTTCCATAATAAACGATATGTTTGGATGCAAAGAATTCAGAAGTGCGTGTAATGTCTCGACGGTTTCGTTTGTAAAGAACCAAAAAATAACGAAATCATCAAGATATTTTTTCCACATTTCTTCGAATTCATTGCCAAAGTTTTCTCCATATCTTAATTTAACTTTTTCGTAAAGTGTTATTTCTAAATCGCTCATAACTAGACTAGGGTTGCATATACGGGTGTCATTTTGAAACCCGTGGCAGTCCCCCAAACCGGCAAGTAGTCAGTGTTATTGAAACATAATGAGTTGTTGTTCAGAATGAGTATCGGTCATGGAGAGTGTCTGGATGTTGAACCAGCCAGTAGTGAATAGCTTCTAATCCCAAATCATGTGGGATACTGCTGTACAGTCTGTGATCATCGAGCGTGATGATTTTAGTATCAATGCTCACTTCAGTGGCAAATGATTCAAAAAGTCTAAATCATTCCTTACATAACTTTTAATGTGCTTGAGAAAATTTATTAGCAAGATATGAATCGTTAGATTCTTGGTATGTGCTTTAGAATGGGTTAACCGGAAGACTATACTGTGAAGTCATGTGGCTCTGTCAGTATGTCGGCACCTCTTCCCACTTCCCTTATATGTGTTGTAATTAAATGACTAATCTGTTGCGTAGTGGATGACGGAACAGCAATAATAGGTCTAAATTGGAGATCCAGTGGCCTACAGAGCCCAATGTATTGCGACCTTTGCTCTTGGATAGCATTTTTCTATTTCTACTGGCTTATGGATTTTAGGGAGATCATAAAATTCAGAGTTTTGGACTCGAATTTAGTCGGTATTTCTATTTCCTTCTTGGTTAGAATATTTTCGTGGTTCCGAATAAGTTAACAGAGTTCTGTTATAATTCGGTTGTCTGAATTCACTTCGATTTCTTTGTAAGTGTCTTTATCGTTCATCATTCTCAGAACCTTGTCTTTGTAATACTTCCTATCCATTACCACAACGGCTTTTCCTTTATCAGCCTCTTTAATTATAATGGTCGGATTGGACAGAAGCTCTTTGAGGGCAGACTTTTGTTAAAATGTATTTGAACGAGCATGACATGTGGTCAGGAGTATTTTACATAGACTATCGAAATATAATTCCAGGTGATCGTCATCGCTAGTACAAGGCAGCAAATACGAAGCATTTTTCACTAAAGAATTATCGGAAATAGCGAGTGAAGTGTTTTTTCAGGGTCCTACAAATATTCACGAATTCTGAGTGATCGTGGGTATCTTTAGACAAATTATCTGGATTAGACGTAGGGGTAGGAGTAAAACCTAATCCCAATTTCAATACAAGAAAGAGTCACAGAAGACAAATTAATTACGTTTGAAACCAGTTGTTTTGAATCTGGTTGCTCTTTAGTGGGCCGCGACTGTGAAAAAATAATCCATGTCATTTTATCTATTTGATTGTTAGAAATGTTATACTATTCTACTCTATTTTTTTTATTTATTCTTGTATACTGTCGAGCATATTATGTAATCGTGGTGTCATCATTTTTACATTCCATACTTGCACAATCAAATAGTTTGGAAAAGTACATGCGTTTTTGAAAGGGGAGATGTGAAAGGGCAGATAGAATTTGAAAGAAGCAATTGCATTATCATTCTAAAGGAGAACACGTTCGTATGGCTTCTGGAATATATATATATAGGATTATATACATTCTTGTATACTGTCGAGCATATTCTGTAATCGTGGTGTCATCAATTTTGCATCCCGTAGTTGCACTAGTTGTAGATGTACAGATATGCGCACGCGTACCACTGTATAATTCACTCTTATTTAGAGATGAGATAGTGTGAGTTTACTGCGACATCCATCACTGTTAGATGCCGTTTGAAAGTTTGAAGTTAAGAGATTGCTGCATATCGTGAGGAATATTGGATATCGGTATGACGGCTATGGATGTCCTGGAGATAGTGTTCCTTCTCGTATCGTTTGCTATGGGAATAATCTCTCTCCTTAGTTGCAAATCTGGAGAAAATATCTTAGCTAGATTCGAACAAACGATTCGGACATTTTTCGCTAACGGACAATCTGAGCCTCCGCAGTTTGAAGTATTATTGCTTGATCTGGGTGGGTGCAACGGGGAGCATTATATGATATTTCGGACTGTTCACTATTCATTATACCTGCTTCATTTAAGTGTTTTCCGAGTGTATGTGGACAACGCATATGCGTATTAAATTGTGTTAAGTTTCTCTCCCGTATTTTCCATAACCTTCTGGTGAATTAATTCTTCATATATCATAATTTTCAACGTTCCATTAAGCATAAGGGAGGGAGGGAATTTGGCTTCATGTCACACTCAAGTTTGTTTCACTCATATGGTGACAGTCAGTTTGGTTGATGGAGGAAGCCGGAGCACCCGGAGAGAACCACCGCCCTTCGGCAAGTAACTGACAAACTTTCACACATGGACCAGCTCGGCTTGAAGCCGTGCCGGTTCAGCGGTGTGAGGCTAGCGGTCACCAGCGAAGCGCCTTAGACCACTCGGCCACCGAGGGCCCCCCCATTAAGCATAAACATGGGTTGGCAACACAAGAAGGGAGTATCGATAAGATTTGATGGCAGGTATTTGGATAATACAGCTGATTCTTCTCTCAAGTTCATGTTTAAGTTCTGACAGATAACTATTATTGGTATTAGATTATCTCTCTTCTTCTTAATTCGTAAGATCTGGGGATTGTATAAAAAATAGTTCCGCCTAAATCTAACACTCGACACGTAAAAAAATGATGAATGTTTAGGATTTGGAAGACCAAAGCAGAGGTTACGAACATGAGATCACGATGTCATTATTGAAAACTGTTGACCAATTTTCTCTTGCAAGAAACAAACTTCTTTTTTCATTTTATGCCCGTTTTAAATAGGACTGTCCGGAGATCGAACTCTCCAGCTGAAAAAGGCGCTGAACGAAGTCCTTGCCAACGTGACGTTACGCGGAGGTTAGGCAACGAACCAGCTCTTTAAATTGGCGATGGTATATTATTTTATTCACGGACTTTTATAGGCGATGCCTTCAGTTTGCAAATGCCCTTTAAACTTCGAAATGATAAAATGTTCCAGTTATTTGGAACTTCAGTAATTTGCGAGTCACAATGATACCTATTTCTCGATATTTTTGCGGTATTGCTAATTTTAAAGCATTGCCCGGTGCCTAACCTTGGCCAGACGTCACGTGGGTAATGGCGTCGTTTGGCACCTTTCACGGCTAGTTCAAGTTCAAGTTCAAGTATTTATTGCACAAACACCATAAGAGGCAGAGTACAAATTAAATCGAACAATTAACCATGAGTTTGATCTCCTGGACAGTCCTGTTGATACTAATTCTCTACCGTAAAAGGTCATTTGAGTATTGAAGAGTCAATTCCTTTGTTGGCGATGGCATAAAACTGGATGTCAGATCTGAATTCTTTGCTACTCTTAACATTACTGGGAACTGATATCCTATCATAACCAAGCATAGGTAACGGACTTGGTTCCGATACGTCAAAATATAACGCGGCTGCTTTGCGAGTTGATCTGACGATTTTCGGCATAGGAGTGAGCTCTGAGTGTACTTTGGTTAACTGTTTCATTTACTTAGATGATATTATCGTGTTTGTGATACTCTTCTGAGAGTTCATAGAAGGGCCAGAAAAGCAGGACTGGCTGGAGTAGAGTTTTGTCTGTGACGATTGACACTATTGTCATCTTGCATATAATATAGATGTCCTTTGTTGTTCAGTTTCCATGGAAGTTTTCTCCAGGACTAAAGAGACTAAACCGAACCGAAACAAAACAACCCAAATTGAAAACTTTATTATTTACAAATAAACATGACGCATTTTGATTTCAAATCCGAAATACAAGTAAATATATTTGAAGGAGCGAAAGACATTGTTCTCGACTGTTTGAACAGAGAGATTTTCACAATTTCAAAGCTCAATATGTTATAGTTTGTTTAAACAAAAAAAACCCTCGATTCGACCATCATATCTGTTCACTTACAGCTGTTTAAATCTGCCAGACCATTCTGCTCTATATGTCTCTTGTGTTATATATAAATCAAAATGGACATGCACATATATGGTCTGAAACTGAAGCGGTAAGACTAACTCAAAGTAACCCCCTAATTAATTTGTAAAAAAGACCACGAAATTTAGGCGGCCGTCCTGAATGCATGTTAGTGGAGGGACAAGATAATATTGTCCATGAATTAGAACCCTTTAGTTTTGCAGTATAAATGTTACGAACGTTGATATACAAATGTGCCTGACGATACCATATATAATTTACAAATTATGCGAGACAGAACTGATGGACGCATCAACTGTATAGTGCATTGATTGAGCAATGATATCCAGCGGCTTACTGGGCTTTGTGATTTTTACTTATTAACAAGTCCTGGTACACTTCTAAATAGGAAACCCCAAGCATAATATATATATATATATATATATATATATATATATATATATATACAGAGTGGCGCAGTGCGGTATCCAAAGAATATTCTTCGTATTACTGATATCATGTTTATCGGGTTTGGTTAAAGTACTATGGCAATATTAACAAAATGACATAAATAAACCCAATGACAAAAAGATAGATGATGATTGATTATGTTATGGATAATATAATCTCACAGACATTTAAAAATATTCTGAATGGAGGTCTATAATCAGTTAGCATCACTATACCTTAGCACCAAAAGCCTTCAACAACCACTTTATACCTACTCGATTTAAATGTTTCGGAGAATATATTACGGCTAATATATTACACTAGCACATCAAATAAAAATACTGACATAAATAATTACATCACTTGATTGGTATTTGCAACAGAAAACAATATATTCGCCAGGGTCACTAGTTACCTCAATGTATTAAAAGCAGCTGGTAATATGAGCACAAATTATCATCCGATGATAGCTCCAAATTGTTTAATTTTCGCAAGAGTTTTTGGGAGGATTATTTTATGTCTTCTGATGGCAAAGTAATGCCCCCCATTTTTTTCTGTCGATCAGCGGAGAATGGAGCACTGGATTCCCCGATGATCTCAAGTAGTTTCGTCAGAGGTTATTCTTCATAAAATTGCTTGAATATACAGTGAACATCATCCGCATTCAAATATAGACTGTGTTACGCATGAAATGATCTTACAGTTACAGATGAAACCATGCTAAAATAGATCCAACACAAGCTGTTGACCAAATCTGTCGACTTATACTCACTCGATTCCAGTATTGTATCAGGTATTTTTGATTTTATCAATTGAAGACAGTTACAAAACAATTGTTGTCTTGCTTCCGATGGACAATGTGTGATTTTGTCTTTCCATGAAGAATATAGTATTTCCACTATTCTAAATAGTTGATTACTTCGTTCAACTTTAGATTTAATAAGTTTTTTTTCCAGTGTCCTGGCTTCAAATGATCCGGTTGAAGAGAGAGTTACATCCGTATCGCAACGAATTAAGGTAAATATTTCCACAATTGATATTTTGGATCAATAATACCAGCCGGCTTTAATTGGATAGTGATAGCACCCTATTGAATGATCAGAGAAAAAGTCATTTGAAAACAGTGATCCAGTCTGTATTGCGTGTTTCTCCATAGCGTCAACACTTCTAGGGTACATAAGACGGTGGTTTCTGAAAATAAATGAATCTTACCGTTATTGTGAGCAAAGTTGTTTGATGGAAAGAGACAATTATAAATATCTGCAGTAACGAATATTATACCCATGCTATAATATCGCCGAATGCATCAATAATATAACACTTGTGTCTATAACAACTTGATAACCGTGCAATTGTTGAGTGTTTTAGCACGGTTGTGTGAAATGTACATGTGTCAAGTGTTCACTTGGGAGATTCTATTTTTACACGGCGGGAGAGAAAAGGGGTCGTCTGCTTCATACAATCGAATAAACACACAAATAAATTAAAAGATGGAATTTCTTTCTCAAGTTTAACTGCCGTTTCCATCGTAAAATTGATTAAGGTACACAAATAGACTGAAATCCAAGTATGTTCCACACACCCTGGCTAAGCGGACAGATTCACTCCCCATTTGAGACACCACATAAACTCGTTCACTGATATTGGCACGATGACAACCGAGACGGGAGCAGCGCGCCAATATCAGTGGACGAGTTTTTGCAACAAAGGGGGGAAAGGTTGTCAAAGTTTAAAATATGTTTTCAACCTTTCATTATACTCTTTATTGATAATCAATTTGAGTAGTGCAATAACATGGAAATAGTATTTTCATAGGCGTGCACAATAGTTATTTTACGCACGGTTAGTGTGGGAAAGTTTATAAATTTTAGGGCGCGGGCGAACCGTGCGTAAAATAACCATTGGGCACGCCTATGAAAACATTATTTCTTAAAGTGATCGTAAACCCTCAAGTATAGTTTCCATCAAATGAAAGACCATTGCGAACTGTGTCAGAAAATATTTATTGTGTGGTCTGTTGCAATCATATTTAGGTCCTTTGACGTCACACTGCCTTAATATATATATATTTCACACTGTGTATGCACTTTCCAATGCTTGATTCAAGCTTAAGGTGTGTACACTTTGAGTTTCAACACAGACTCACTGTTCCAATGCTCATGTTTCACCAAACTCGGGGAAATTAAATGCAAGGTTCAAATTGACTTGACCCTTACGAGTTACCATCGCCCAAATTTTGGTGAAACATGCACATTGGAACCGTGAGTGTGTTGAAACTCGAAGTGTACACACCTTAAGCCTGAATCAAGAATTGGAAAGTGCATACACAGTTTGAAATATATTGTATTAGGCAGTGTGACGTCACTGGACCTAAATATGATTGCAACAGACCACCATAGAATACCATGCTCTATTTGCAGTTTACTCTGTGTAATAAAATCGTAAACAATTACAATATTTTCCGACACAGTTCGCAATGGTCTTTCATTTGATGGAAACTTTACTTGAGGGGTTACGATCACTTTAAATAATATATGTTTATAGGTTAAAAATGTTTGATTTTATATTTTGATATAGATAATCCGATGCAAAGCCTAGGGCAACCCTAAACCATAAAGTTGACGTTTTTGGAGTCCCTAGTGATTTTTGACCTTGTGAGGAAGCCTGTATGAGGAAGCTGTTTATTCTTTACGTAATACTCTGACTGTCTGAATCTCTTCTATAAGATGAAGAGGCCCAAATGTGTATTCCATGTAATGAGAACCTCACAGGCAAACTTAAGTTAATCAACTATATAGATTTCGCGATTGTAGGAGCTTCTTGTATACAGTTGGTTTGGAAGATCTTTGTGGTCGTGTGAGAGAAGATTTCATTATAAATTATATAATTTTGAGACCAATCAGTTTGCTAAATACAGTTCAATGTAAATAAATTCTTTGCTACGTTTTATCCTACATGTTTAGACTTTCGGTTCTTAGCGGCCCTAGCGGACAGAGTGTAATACTGCAAGTTAACTAACTCTTTATGTATCTCTCTCTCTCCCTATGGAGCGTACTATTGCTCGTTAAATATCTGTGTCCCTGTTTTCGTTTACAGTACCTCTTGGTATGCTGGGGCTGAAGGCGGTGCTGCTGGTGGTCCTGGTTGTGGAACCTGGCTATATTGTTGTTGGGGATACTGCCCCACGTAAGCCGGAGGTCCACTGTAGGCATATCCCGTTGCCGCACCGTATACGGGTGTTCCTGTATGCACCATAAGACCCGCTTGTCTTCTTCGACGCCGCGCGCGACAACAGCCGTAGACTATCGAAACGACAATCAGGATGCCAATACCCCAGATGAACCAAAACCCTACCAAAGAGAAATTGAACATAAACATAGGTAAACATATGTATCTCCATCATTATGGCCCCCTACCAAACTTTCTTCCCTATCAACGGAACGACAAATAAAAAAGAAAAACAAAAAACAAAACGAAAACTCACACTCCGCGTTTAGTTTATCATATTGGTGTCATTTTGAGTCTATTTGCATAACCCCGGAATAAATGATCATGGGTAAATTCAAGATGGGGGTCACGTGGAATATCGTATAGGTGATGTTTTCGTCATATTTCTTCAAAATTTGTGGTTTTCTTCTAGGAAAATTGGGCAAAATCTATTTTGTTTCACATCAGATAATTATTTATTAATGTATCATGAAGTTATTGCAAAGAGAATACTTAAATAAAAATCTGGCCAAAAAATGTCGGATTTGAAGATGACGTCACTAGGACGTCATCAAAGCGGCCATCTTGGATTTTAAATTTATGGTAGAGCTTGAGGGTATAGTGTGGTAGGTTTCAGCCCCCTAGTTCAAGGGGCGAGAAAAATATTGCGGGGGGGACAATGCCTCACACCCCCAGGCCTGGACCGGTCTCAAAAAGCCCAGGCCAGATAAATAGTCGTTATCTACCAATTATTTTGACGTTCATTTTGCAAATAAAGTACTTAACAGCAACATCTCATGATCTAAATGTGGAGGAGGAAAATTAAATGATCGAGATATGGGCTAGCTCTGTGTGTTTCTTCTAACTGCACTAATTCCACCAATGTAAAGTATTTGGCAATGTGTGTGCAATATGCCCTCTCTCTATAATCTTCACTGGTAGTGATGATTACAACGCATATAGGGGAAGTGGGAAGAGGTGCCGACATACTGACAGAGCCACATGACTTCACAGTATAGTCTTCTGGTTAACCTATTCTAAAGCACATACCAAGAATCTAACGATTCGTGATATGTGTTGTATCTCAGGTACGCTTTTATTGTACCTGTTCATGTGGCAACTTGGATGATATGACCGCACGGCCCCTAGCACCGGCATAAGCGGCATTAGATACAAATCTAGAGGTCTATGATGGAAATGCTTTGACAACTCGTATATTGTTAACTGGTGAGCTGTGTCGCTGTGGCAACTCGTACACTGGGGATTGGTGAGCTGTATCGTCGACAGATGAAAATGAGGGTATTTAACACAAACGACTAGTCTGTAAGGCCCGATGTCGACCCAGCATCAACTTCCCACAATATCAAAGAACAAAAAGGTCTGTACAGGGGGCGGGCCTCGGGGACGAAACGTCCACCAGCAGACTCTCGCCATATACGTATACAGGATGCTATGGGATGCTGACCTACAGATTCGATGGCATGAATTCTAAGCTTTCATCTTCATTTCTATATATATAGCAGTGGCTATCTGGAGTCAATCACATTCTGGGAAGAACTATATAGTCTGAATAATAACACCTATAATGCTAAAGTATACATGTGTATGGTTCACAATACATTAGCCTACACCCTGGCTTCCATATGTGCGTGTTCAATGTCCGGGCTGATTGAGATGAAATGCAATCCCCTTCAAAATACCGAAAATACACCAATATATAATATTTCAAAAGAATCTGTGTTGTATCACGACAACTGGGTATGCCAAATTATTACAACCTATTGCGTGAAAGCGGCGCAAACGGAAACCACTGATAACTATACGTCACGGAGAATTAATAAGAGCCATGTTTTCATTTCTGAACATGACTGAGCCATAGTTTTCTATATAACGACATAAACTAAATATCAAGGTACAGATACATCATATGTTACTGGAATTGTGGTTATTTGTGTTCATTTTCTCAATTTTCAAATCGATAGATTTATAATATTCTCCACTAATCTCTGATCGTAATTCACAGTTCAGTGATTTAACGACTGTAGAATGATTTGTTCGCGAGTAACTCGAGTCCAGGTTGATTACTTACACCAGTATGAATAGACATGGTAAAAGCAGCAGCTGTCATCGTCGTATAAACAGCAATATGCCCCAGAACCTATATGAATAGAAGTATAAAAATACAACAATTGTAAATTAATGTGTCGATGTACACAATGACCTCATAAATCGAAATGACAGAAACTATACATCTTTGGTTTTATTCCACAGGGCAAAATAACCACACCGTGCCATGCCAGAAATACTATAAAATAGAATATCCAAATTTTAGTATTTTGTACACAGTTTGTATGTTTAGGTAATTGAGAGGACGAGGACAAAATAAGGCAAGTAAATGAATTTGCAACGATGTTACGAAGAGCTTAGAAGGGGAGAAAAACTTAAAAAAGTAAACTTCAAAAACGATAGATCCTCTTTAGATTGTTAAAATATATTCACCTACCATAGCAGTCCCAATCTCCACAGCGGATATATGCCTACAAGATAAAGAACAAATATATCAATACATCAATTTGCATTAATTTGTTACATTATAAGGGGGAAAAGTACAGACGTCGTTTGATTTTGAATTGGGAACTTTTTTATCCATAAAAAACGTTCTTTTATATTTCCAGCCATTGAACTCTGACACTAAGGTTCATAAACTCGAATATTAATACTCAAGCCTCGTACAACTGTATGTCATATGTTAGATTCAAATATCCCATTATTAAGTACCGGTACACAGAAGAAAAAATTCTTAAAAATTTAAGGAATATTCCTCGATTATTACACCAGCGAAATATTCCTCAACTAAGGAATATTCCTTGCCATGTTAAGGAATTTCTTTAACATGCTACGGAATATTCCTCATTGAATTTTAAGGAATATTCCGCTGGTGTAATAGTCGGGGAATATTCCTTAAATTTTAAGGATTTTTTTTCAATGTAGCTATTTTTGCAATTTTTGAATGGGCCAGTCTTCCATTCAATGCATGCTCATACAAACTTAACACCACCTTTGGCGTAATCATTTTCACTGATTGTTTCTTTTGTCCAGGGCCAGTCCCATTACAATTGCATACATATCTTAGAAAATATTAGCCAATATTTAGGCGGAACTTACTTTTTTATTTGTCTTTGTCACTTTAAACAGGTTAGAGATAATTGCTTCTCTAGAATGGAGGTAGAAAGGGTCGTTTTCTCCTAAATCTGCAGACGACTTGGCTTATATATTTATGCAACTTAGTTTGATTTTACAATGTAATTTTCCTAGATTCAATCTTGTATTTTATAGCCAGTTTAATTTTCCTCCCATTTCTCTCTATATTAACTTGTTCCCCTTAGTTAGACGGAATGTTAGTTAGAATTTGCTCTCCTTTGAAATTTTAACCATGCCATATGTCAGTTTGGCATTTCTCTCTCATTTTGCTTTGAGACAGACAGACAGGCCATATTGAGTAGTCCCCCTTGGGACAAAACTGTAATTTCCCAAGATCACTCTTGAATTTTACTCTATTTCAGATACGCCACTTTGATTTTCCTCTCATTTTCACTCTCTTGAAGACCCGGCATTTAGACATGTTAGATAGTCCAGTTTGGTTTTCCACTTCTATTTATTGAGTTGTCCCCCTTAGGTAAACAGAATGTCATTTATAATTTTCCCTTCTTTGAATTTATAGTCATGTCAGATAATAAGCCAGTTTGCTATTTCTCTCTCATTTTGTTTAGAGACAGACGAGCCACATTGAGTGGTCCCTGTGAGAGGATAGATGGTCATTTCTCAAGATATGTCAGATTGTTTGGTATTTCTCTCAGATTTTACCTAGATAAATGTTCTCTCTTTTATTAACGACGCCAGATATGTCAGTTTGATATATATTTCAATATATTCTGGTATATATTTAATATATATATATATCAAAAGAGAGAAATTGGTAGGAAAATCAAATTGGCGTATCTGACATGACTAAGTATTCAAGAGTCAATCTTTCTGCGAAGGGGGACTACTCCATATGGCTTGTCTGTCTCGAAGCAAAAATGAGAGAGAAATATGAAATTGGCACAGTTGACATGGCTAGAGATGACATTCCATTTAACTAAGGAGACAACTTCATGTGGCACTGAGTAAAATAGGAGAGGAACACCAAACTGACCTATCTGATGTATCCAAATATTTAAAACAGGGGAAATGGAACGGAAATCAAACTGGCATATCTGACATGACTAAAACTTCAAGGGATGAAACTGGGAATGTCTCTCATGACCCCATACAGGAAAGAATGAACAATTCGTAGGTTGTAACGGTGTCCTAACTGACATTCCTGCTAATCATAACTCTCATCCGTGGGGAAGATTAGATAACAGCCAATCTAAAAAAAACTGTGTACCTTGTTCAATAGATTATCTTATCTTATAACATTGAGATGGGTATACGATCCAATACGTAGACAGATACTGTACTAGAGACGGTGAATTGTAACAGATGTCGTGACTTGAAGATGAAACGAGAGTTTATTTATCGCCTTTACTGTAATGAATATCCGGCATATATCGTGGTACGTACCGTCACGTCATATAATATGAGTGTCCTATTAAACAGTGTATTTTTTTTGTGTAAATGCGGATGCGGGTTAAACGACTTAAATATATTAAACGACATGAATATACTGAACGACAGAAAATATAAAAAGACAGGAATGAGAGGAATATAGTTAACGATAGAAATATATTAAACGTCAGGAATATACAGGCAACAGGAGTTTAGTAAACGAGAGAAATATATAGGCAACAGGAATATATTAAACGGCAGGAATATATAGGCAACAGGAGTGTATTAAACGACAGGAATATATAGGTGACAGGGATATATTAAATGGCAGGAATATATTGAACGACGGGACTACATAGTCTCCCTGACATCATTTAAAATGCCTCTTCTGATTCTGGAAGCTAGCGTGTGTTTATGTACATAGTTGATGCTGCTTGCTTGTTGAGTTATTTCCCACACAGTATACTGAAGCACAGGAAAAAATAAAGCTAACAGACAAAAGCAAATATCCAGCTACATCAATGTATCAACTTAAACATGGAGTCGGGTACGGAAATGAATCGTTTATTGAGACGGGTTGTTGGGGCAGTTAGTGTGATTTACAGCGTGATTGCAGATAATTTGCATACAGCTGGTTCTCATACGACTAAAGCCCTCGTCTGTTTGAATACCTAACGTGAATCCATGCTGAAAATAAGTGTAAGAAATATTTGCTTGATATAAACGAAGGGAATAATAAAATTGAAACATTGAGAAGACAGAATTTATGAACAGCCATATTATGAAGGGCTATGGGTTATTATGTAGGCCAGCATACACCTTCTATACGGCTTTTATAAGTGCTTATTCCACTTGCATATGACCTACATACATTGAAAAGGACGAGCGGTAAACAGCTTTTACAAGGCACATCAGTAGAGACAGGGCAAGATCACAAATACAAGATAGTGAAGTTACCTGTACTGTTGATAGCAATGTCAAAGCCGTGAAAACGAAAAGCGGCATTTCCGTCTTTGTAAAACCCATCTTATTGCTCTTGTTGGAGCGAGTTACCTAGCTCATGGATGCTGAATCAGTCATATGACAGAAAGCCGATATTTCTCAATTCCAGGTCACATGACACATCAACATTCAGGTCATAAGCACATGCTTTATCATGTGACTGAATTTGATGCATATACAGAGTAAGTAGACTGGAAAGAGCCAAAGTATTACACCACGACATCAAATAAACAATCTGTTACGGCTTTTTGAACAAGACTAAAAATATCACAGAAACTAAGGTGCGCATGTAGACAGAGAGTGTGGAAGATACAAATAGATGTCTTGTTTTGTTTTCATCCGGCGATTCGCTGACATGACAAACAACTACGGGGAGGTAATCGGTTGATCAATGTCCAGTCCTCCGTTTAACGCTAAATGACTTACTGCGCTGGTCAATTGCGGATTTATGCTGGTGTCACACAAGGAGTTTATTCGCCTACCCATAGACCTGAAACCTGATGACGTCATAACCCTCTTCTATTCCTTGGTGCAATGTACATCCATGACAATTAATTGGCCGGAGGGGATGATAATACAACTGAGGTACCCTGCCACCTCCCTCGTATAACACGACTTCAATTTAATTGCCTACGTGCGATCCCTGGACTGGCAGCAGGTCTTGTAACAACACACAAGATGACCTATATCTGTTCTCTCATGAATACGACTGTATGCAGACGCTTTCAAAAAACAATTCCTTCTCATTCGCCAAACGCTATTTAGACGATCTTCTCGATGTGGATAATCACTATATAAATGACACTGAAGGATATATATCCACCGTCAGTGGATTTCAATGAAACTACAGATAGCCCTAACGCCACATCACATTCGGATATTCAGATCTATCTCTATAAAATGAACCGAGTCTTCCCTCTTGACGACTTTACGACAAATGAGATGATTACAATTTCGACAACGTAAACTATCCCTTTCTGGAAAGCAATATTCCAGTGGGACCTACATATGGCGTATACATATCTCGCCTAGCAGCCTTTGCTAGATCCTGTGTTAAATTTGACAATTTTAATCACCGCCAAAAAATCTATATTATTGCAGGAACTTATAAAACAGGGCTACACCACCAAGCGCCTCCACTCGAAGTTTCTCAAATTTGGCGATCGATATCGGATGCTGATAGCAAACTACGATCTATAGCATTACGTTTCGTAACTTGCGTTTAAATCTGCTTAACCCCCGGGTTGGGGGCCGTATGACCCCATGTATCTCAGGATCTTCATACTGTTCATATAGATAACGATATGTATTTGATATTTTTGGAACATCATGATGTCTTGCCGGCATCAATGAAAGCTGTTGACCGCTTCCATCTTGCAGGAAAACAACCTGTTTTATGTATACCATGATTTATTCTTTTAATTTGGTGCTAATACCATTATATGAATTAGATCCTTGGGGTATGGACGCGGAAATTCTTCGATGGACAACGCCTGAATATTGAATGACGGACTAGACGCTTTTTGTAAGCCTTTAATTTGGTGCGCCGGGTTACATACATGAATTTACGCCTTGCGTTACCTGTACTTTGTGTGGTTAAATTGATGTCGTGTTATATAAGTGAATATAGATGTCAGGGTAATTGCTACCTGGCATGGATGCACACTTCATCGTGTGATTGTAAAAGACATAAAGCTTCATCAGGTTTTAGGTGCATGACGACAGATAACTTAACTCCATCTGCATGTCACTACGTTTATTTAGGTGTTCTACAAGATTTAATGTTGATCTGATCATGTTTATTGATCAATAGGCACTTATGGGGATGATTTAGTGGCAATCATTTGAAACTCGTGTGAGAGAAAAGTCTCTTATTGGGTGTATTATGTAGTGGAGAAAGCACGAGTAACTGTCGATTCTTGAAAAAGAATGGACGAGGCGCGAAGCGCCGAGTCCATTCTTTTTCAAGAATCGACAGTTACGAGTGTTTTCTCTAACTTAAACGATAGCTTCTTTGTTGTAAAGGGTATAGATTATTTTTCCCGAATCTACACTTCCACAGCCGGTGTGTTCCGTTACGTAATTGGGTGAATATTATTGTACAATGAAGGTGCAGTTACGAGTCGGCTTCTCGGACTCAGTGGTATATTGACATACTTCATGTAAGCAGACATTGATTTTGTCAAGAAATTCAGCGCTAAAAAATCGGTGGTCTCGGTGTAAGAAGAAGTGGTATCTATTTGTTACACATTTGTGTCCCTTTGGTCAAAAATATCGCTTCGCTATGTTGATATTATATTATCAGTTTTTATCATTTTATTGTATGACTTTGTATTTATAAAATGAACTATAGTATTTAGCTGTTGTGCGTAGTCGACACATCGCCTGGTTATCTTCGTTCCAGTTTACGTGGCCAAATTAATAATTGTGTTAATGTTTTGTCCGTACCGTCATGACTGCCTGTACCAGTTCTATTGATATGACGGATCCGCTGTAAACAATTTGAGCAGGTCAATACTCGGTCAACTCTTTCGAGGGGGCGTAGAGACTTGATCGAAGGCATTGTGCAGAGTCAAAGTGTAATATCTGTGCGACGAAAACTTATTGGATTACCGGACAACGACCTGGAACGAACTTGGACTATGGCTATGACTACGGATTGGACTCATTGGTGAGATACCCTTCAGTTTTTCTACATTCCAGCAGTGCTGTGGTTTTTGTTTCGTTTGCGATGTCGGAGGACGGCGATGACAGTGTGCTCGAAGACGAGGTAATCTTTGAACGTTCTGTGGATCAGAGTATTATCCGCCGAACTGTGGTAGTGTCTTTCAAAGGCCGGATTGCGAGAGAGGGGCTGTGCAAGCCGATATACAGTGTTGTACCGGAAGGTAGTATTCGTGGAATTTCTCCCGGAGAGCGTCCGGGACAGTGGCTGGTTACCTTTTTTAAAGCCCAGCATGCCGCCCTGGTATTGGCAAAGGGGACGCTTCACGCTCGCAACGGAACCCCTTTGTCTGTGACAGTGTACAGTAAAGCTATGATGGAACTGCGTATCTTTAGGCTGCCGCCTTATGTAACCGATTGGGCCATCGACAGGGGGCTCCGCCCATACGGGTTATCAGAGTCCATTGCCCGTGAAACTGGGGTACCTGGGTACCCCCGGATGGAGACGGGCGTCCGTCACGTGACGTTGGTCTGTGCACCGCAGGATAGAGACCGTATCCCCTTAGAGATGAAAATCTTCAACACAAAAGCTCTTGTGACTGTGCGCGGTGCTCCACCGACGTGTCTAACGTGCCACCGCAAAGAACATGTGGCGAATAGGTGCGACACGCCGCGGTGCCGGAGGTGTTATGCTTTCGGCCACTTTTCGGACGACTGCACAATCAACCGGCCAACATATGCAAATGCTGTGAGGGTTGGCCCGCGCCCGAATACTCCTGCTCATTCCGGCGCGGAGGACGATGTGGAGATTCCGGTTGCCCCAGCGGTTGCCCCCCCAGGGCATCGATACTACTGGGGGAGATGGACCTGTGGGTGGTGCGGAGGAGGTGAGGTCCGACCCTGCGAACCAGGACCCGGTGGAGGATCCGGTGATCCCAGCCACTCCGCCCCCCCCTGATGAGACTGGGAAGAAAGTTTCTACTGAATCTCAGGAGGGAGCTACAGATGAAGTGAATGGTGCAGTTGAAGTTTTGGACGGTGAAGGGGGTGTTGTGGTCCAGGCGCAGCTTCACATCATTCCTGCGACCCCAGTCGAGGGCGCTCCTGGGGATCCTGGGGAGAGAGAAGAGATGGATTCCTCAGTCTGCAAGAAGCGTGATCGCGACTCACGGGCTGACGACCAGGACTCCGATAGTTCGGATACAATAACGGAGGGGTCGAGCGAGTCGTGGGAGACTGTGTGGAAGAAGAAGACAAGTAGCGGTAAAAAGAAGGCACGCCCGCAGTCTCAGTCGGAGAGTGACGTCAACCAATCAGGTATGGACCTGGACACTATATCTGTTGATCCCTTGTCTCCGCTCATTAGTACCCCCGAGCATGTCTTGGGTGAAATTACCTAATGTAGACTATTTTTTTTGATTGATATATGAATAACGACCTGGACATGGATAAGGACTTACGATTTTTGATTATCCCCCAACACACTCGCACACACACCCATACACACATTACACTTTGCAAAACCCCTTGCGGGTCTAACCCTTTTACGGGTCTCCCCCTTTATGGGGCTTTTCCCTTTAATGGGTATTTCTCTTGGTGTCGCATAAATGTTCCAAATGTATACCATCGCAACATTTAACTGTAACGGACTACGAGATGAGGCGAGGCGTGACCTCATGTCGTGGTCCGTTAGGAACAAAATTGATATCGCATTTTTACAAGAAGTGTATGTCACCAATATGGTCGAGGCCAAACAATGGGAAGAGGGTTTTAATAAAGTTTGGCCTTGCAAGGCGTATTGGAGTTTTGGCGCAAATATGAGTAGAGGGGTGGGTATTTTGGTTTCTTCAGGGTTAGCTGCAAAATTTCAAAATTTTAGATATGACCATGATGGTCGGTTTTTGTATTTAGATATCGAAATTGACTGTAATCCAATACGCCTTATGTGTGTATATGCTCCAAACGATGCCAAGGATCGAAGAGATTTCTTCGGATTTTTGGTACCGTACCTTGTGTGCAATAAACCCATTGTACTTGGTGGGATTTTAACTGTGTGGAGGATATAGAGCTAGATAAATTGGGTGGGGATCGAAATTCGGGCTCTGCTGGGGCGGAGATTTTGAAATCCTTTGCTAAAGACTTCGATTTAGTCGAAGTCTTCCGCCGCCTATATCCTTCTAAACGACAGTACACTTGGTATGCACACAACGTCGCTTGTCGTTTGGATCGTTTTTATGTTTCATCTTCAATTATTTCAAAATGTATTTCTACCAGGATCCTTGCCTCCACGTTTTCCAACCACGATCATGCCACTCTGAATTTGGAGTCGTCTGGTGGTGGTGTTGGTGTGGGGCCTGGATTCTGGAAGTTTAATTCCTTATTATTGAAAGATGTTATCTTTCATGAGTCAATACAGGTTCTAGTCAATTATCATAAGACTTTATGTCCGGATGGCATTTCTTTGGTTTGGTGGGACAATTTAAAATCAGAAATTAGGGATTTATCCGTCAAATTCGGCAAACTACACGCAAAAAAGCGAAACGAAATTATTGATAGGCTGTATCAGCATTACCGGGAGTTACAAAAGGCAGACCGAAATAACCCCGGGGAATATTTAGATCAAATTTTGGAACTTCGAAAACAACTAAAAGATATTCACTTGAAAAACTATCATGGAACAAAAATTAGGTCAAAAGCAAAAACTTTAGATAATCAGGAGAAACCTTCCAAATTCTTCTTTCAAAAGGAATATGCCAATTCTAAAAAGAAATTACTTACGGAGCTTCAGACTCCTAACGGACCTGTAATGGCGCATGATCGCATCGTCGATGAGTGTCGGAATTTTTACATCAATCTATTGTCTTCCGAACCTATCGATGATGATCTTGCTAAATTATTTTTGGATGATGTTCCTGTCTTAGATGAGCCTGATCGCCTTGTGTGTGAAGGTCCCATCACGAGACAGGAGATCTACGATGCCCTTAAGGGAATGAACTCCGACAGGTCACCGGGTAACGATGGCCTGTCGAAGGAATTTTATCTTCATTTCTTATGAAGTTTTGGGAGATATTCTTGTCTCCGTCTGTAACTTGGCCTTCGGGGAGGGCTCCTTGTCGGATTCACAGAGATTGGGTTACATCTCTCTGATCTGCAAGGATCCCTCTCAGTCGGACAATCTAAAATGTTGGCGTCCAATTTCTCTTCTTGATGTAGATTACAAAATTATTTCTAAGGTACTTACTAACCGCATGCAGTGTGTGTTGTCTAGTGTCATTGTGGACGATCAGACATGTAGTGTGCCTGGTCGTTCGATACTGGATAACATACATCTTTTGCGCTGCGTCTCTGATTATGTTGACCAAAAAAATCTGTCCTGTGCTTTTGTTTCACTCGACCAGGAGAAAGCTTTTGATCGAGTTAGTCATGACTTTATGTTTCGTGCCCTGCGCGCCTTTGGTTTCGGTCCCTCATTTATTCAATGGGTCCGTCTTCTGTATACTAATATATCCAGTTCTGTTATTGTCAACGGTTTTGTTACCAACCCCTTTCCTGTTACTAGAAGTGTTCGCCAGGGTTGTAGTTTGTCTCCTCTTTTATATGTTCTGTGTCTGGAGCCTTTCGCGATTCAGATCCGGAAGGATCCAGAGATAGAGGGAGTCAAGTTGCCTGGTTCTCCTAAAGAGGCAAAAATATCTCTGTATGCGGACGACAGTACAGCTATTTGCTGTACTGAGCGTTCGATACAGAGAGTAATTTATTGGTCTAATCTTTTCTCTAGGGCCTCCGGTTCAAAATTAAATATTTTGAAAACCAAAGGGGTGCTCCTGGGAAAGTGGAAAACCCGTTCGGACCATCCATTCGGGATTTCCTGGGTGGACGGTACGAAAATTCTCGGGGTTTTCATCGGTATTAACCGTATTTCAAACACATGGGACCCGATTCTTCAAAAATTCATCAAGGTCTTAGACTCTTGGAAGACTCGGGGTCTGTCCCTTTTTGGTAAAAGTGTTTTGCTCAAGGCCGTTGCCTTGAGTAAACTACTTTATGTAGGCAGTGTTATGGACCTTCCGGGGGATTTACTCCGGAAGTTTCAGAAGCTTATGTTTTCCTTTTTATGGAAGACATCTGCCTTTGAGCCCATTGCTCGTCATTTTGTGTACGCGGGTTTTACAGAGGGTGGTCTCTCTGTTGCCCATCTCGCCTCGAAACTGGATGCATTACGCTTGATGCATCTGTGGAAATTGTTTAATGGTTCCGAGGCGGGATGGACTTATTTTGCCCGTTATTGGATCGGACTATCTTTACGATCTGTTGATCCTAAGTTGGCGGATAATAGTTTCCCGCATTCGGACATTGTTCCTCCTTTTTATAGCAATTTAATGGACACCTTTCGGCGTTTTTCGGCCCTTTACCCAAATTTTGATTGGTATCAACCATGCTCGTCCAAAAAATTCTATCTTTTATTAATCCGTCCGATTTGCCAACAACCACGTGTTATTCGTATTTTTCCCACCCTTGATTTCAAAATGGTGTGGAAAAATATTCTGAATAAATCCCTTGATCCTTCTGTCCGGGACGTGTCATGGCGACTTAGCCATGATATCATTCCGGTGAATTATTTATTATATAACCGTCGCGTTACTCGTCGGCTTCAGTGTTATTTTTGTAATGACATTGAGAGCGCAGAACATTTATTTGTATTTTGTCCGAATGTCCGCCTGGTCTGGAACCTGGTCTTTGGCTGGGTTTCAGACCTGTCCGGCATTCGTCTTAACCGTGACAGCAGGGTTATTCGTTTCGGCCTTCTTCCCAAATTCAAATCTAAGATCAACTTTGAAATTGCCCTAATTTTGATTTTTGAAGCTCGTATGTGCATTTGGCTGGCACGTAACGAGTCCAAATTTGAAAACAAACCTGCTGTCCCAGCAACAATAATCGTCAAATTTCTTGCTAGAATCCGAGCTAGGATTCTGGCAGATTTTTGTAGATTTTCTTCTGAATATTTTGCAAAATTTTGGTGTTCTTCTGGCACCTTTTGTAAAATCGAGAACGAAAAAGTTCTCTTTTTGTTCGACTGATATGTATACATGTATATTTATTCACTAGTGTACATGTATCGGGGAAAAGGGAGGGGGGGGAGTTATATTATAACATGATACATGTACGCGTTCTTGCTTGATTTGCTTTCGGCCACAATTTGAGCCTTTTTTTGGCATAGGAGATATAACCTGGGGATAGGGGTGGTGGGCGAGGTAGAGATCTGGACTTGTTGGAACGGTTTTGGAGGTCATTGGGTGCGCCTGCTATTGTCCTCACTGGCTGCGTCGGTCAGGCCGTGTTACTGCATTATGCAGTGCATTGTCTGGCTTTCGTGGCCGGTGTGGTTTTCTTTAGCGGTGTATCCTTGCTCTTCGGGGCCGGCCTGGCAGTCTTGTTTCTCTCCCTTCCCTAATATTAATTGCGTTGATTATTTAAACTATATTAAAATATTGTATTTTGGATGAAGGTTTAGTTTTTATTGTGTAACTACAATGTAGTATTTCATATTTGTGAATTGTTTTTGTTGAACCGGTGAGCTCAATTTTCCTCTGTAAATTATTGGGCTCATCTATGTTTAAAATATATATACCTGTGTAAAGGTCTGTTTTGTTGTATATATACATGGAGGGCTGTGTGGGTAGTCTCAAGCAGTCCGGTCGACACTCAGCTTGCTGAGAAATCACCGGGCTGCCATTCCAAGGTGTTATTGTCCGAGACTCCTAAAAAGCTTTCGATTGTGTGAAATATATATATCGGTTTTGTAAATATACATATATACATTTAACTTTATACGTAAATAAACGTAAATCATAGAAGGCCTTATATATATATATATTCTAGTCATTAATTTTAACTTATGGCCTTCTATACCTCTGTATTTCTATTTAACCAAGTTGGTTTAATAATTTTCGTTTTGTGAGCCATAAGCCGCTATATGGATTTAGTCCATGAGAGCTTTGTTAACTTTGTATGGTCATCCGTGGATGAATAAAACTTATTTAAAATCGTAAATCG
>JAVTVY010054939.1:0-29390 GCA_036873755.1 Hanleya hanleyi | reverse complement strand
GATATCTTCCAGTTTTAAAACATTTGATTCGTCAATTCAAATTTTCAAATGAAAATCCGGCATACTCATTGGCTTGTGAAGAAAACCGGAAGACCATCAAGCCAATCACAGAGTTTCTTTTAATGTTGATTCAAGATGCAGAATATCACCCATGAACTCTTCGTCCCATTTCCGCGACTGCATTGGGTTTTATCTACTTTGCTTAAAGTTGTTGATTAGATACTTAGAAGAGCATCAGTCGAATAATATAACAATAATTTTGTGCTATACTTAGAACCTATCACGCTAATTATGTGATTCATTCAACAGATGGGTTCAAATGCATCCGCCAACACGCATGAACAGAAAACGTGGGCTGATATATTTTTTTTCTTCAGCTTGCCCAGCTGGCTACGAGACACTTGGTAATTTCAAGGCCTGTTACAAGTTTGTGACTTCGGTTTTGGATTGGACGGATTCTGCATGGCAATGCGCCAATGAAGGAGCCACCCTCCTTATTGTGGATTCAACAGAAGAGGACCAGTATGTTCGTCTGCACCTGTACACAAATAAAGGTACGATATCACAAAAGTATCTACTGGATAGCCCAGCGGACACTACTTAACAAAGGTGGTGATGTCCATCATATTACCTGTGCTGAAAAGCGAATGATGATTTCACAAGATGAGTGACCGGATCGATAGTCCGAATACGAAGTTAAAAATAATTGTGTGTTGTTGGGCAACCGAAACGTCTGATTGGCATGCATTGTAAAGGTCTTGAACCATACCAGGGGGAAAATTGGGGTGTTGGGTCACATTTCCATTTTCTTACAGGATATAACTTTATGAATTTTCAAATTTCTAGGTCTCTTCTAGGAAACCATCTTGTATTTTAATTATTTTATTTCGTACACATTTGGAACTGTCATAGATTTAGATTAACTGGCTAACTGTCATACAAAATAGTTCTTTGCTTTACTTAGGTGGAAATTATTTTATGGACGACGGCTGAATATTGAATGTCGGACCTGATACTTGTTTTTATAATCTTGCAGGATTATACATGTGTCCCCATCATCAATACGTAGATCTGTACTGATAAAATCTTGTTCTACCTATCGGAATGCGTATAAATGCACACATTGTTGCAGATGATATTAGTATCGATACGATTATAACTAATAGGCTGTTTTTGTTTCACCTTGGCATTTTGCCAAACTGCAGTCAGACAGTTTTTTTAAAGCTTTCTTCATATAAGCAGTGCAACAAAAGTAAGTTCCCCCAAAACGTTGTTTGATATGTCCCAAGATATTTGCCCGATCGCGATGAAATTTTGCACACATTATACCAGTGATCAAGCCGACAGGGTGTATGAAAGATTATCCTGTAGATGCAGTTGTGCTCTAATAAGCATGCGCAAACTGGAACTCGGTCGGATTTTGAAAACTACACAAACAGATTCAACCAGATTTTTCAATGGCAAATGTTCATTTCATCACACATTTAACATGTTCACTGGGTGTCTCGACGGCCAGTAATCGTTAAAATCGCGTGTAACCACCACGACACTGTATCACATTTCGACAACGACCTCGCATCGTGTTGATGATGGCAGTTTGATAATGTCAAAATGTCGATCTCCCAGTCTTGAAATTTATTCGTGTGGTTGAGCATTAAGGACATGACCCACACCACAAGAAATTCATGCATTGTCACATGACCTGCATCAGATAATTTGATGTCCGAAATGGTCAATAAAAACGGTCGCATACCTGAATAGTCCTTACTGCCCGCAAGTATTGGGCGTTAAAAGTTGCAAATTTCTGGGGTAAACCATGCCTCGGTTATCGAATATGGATAGGGCTATTGCAACTTGCCTTTCGGAGGCTAACACGCCTGTAAAACAGGTTCCTTGTCGAATGGGGGTGACTCCTTATGGGGATGACTCCTGATTCGGTGGGGATGTTCGCAACCCCACCGAACATCTGTGGGATCAGTTGAAGCAAGCGGTCTATCATCGAGTTGGGATGGAGTTAGATCTTGGTGATGTGAGACGCCGCTTCAGAAGGATTGGTTAGCCCTCTCGCAAAATCGGATCACACGCCTCATCAACATGGTGCGAGCTCGTTGTCAGAATGTGATACAGTGTCGTGGTGGTTACACGCGATTTTAACGATTACTGGCCGTCGAGACATCCAGCGAACATGCTAAATGTGTGATGAAATGAACATTTGGCATTGAAAAATCTGGGTGAATCTGTTTATGTAATTTTCAAAATCCGACCGAGTTCCAGTTTGCGCATGCTCATTAGAGCACAACTGCACCTACAGGATAATCCTTCATACACCGTGTCGGCTTGATTACTGTGATAGTGTGTTCAAAATTTTATCGCGATCAGGCAAATATCTTGGGACATATCAAACAACGCTTTGGGGGGAACTTACTTCTGTTGCACTGTTTAGTATAATAAACATGTGTTCATGCGTTTCCATTCCAGCCTTGAGGGGTAAAAGTTTCCACACTGCTGGCAATGACATGGGCGAGGAAGGGACGTACAGATGGTACCCTTCCGGGAGGGCTGTTGGCGTCATACAGTGGGGCACTAGTCAGCCGGCCGGAAAGAAAGCGCAAAATTGCCTTAGTATACTCTACGACATCAATGATAAAAGATACGGATGGTACGACTATTCCTGCGAGTATAAGTATGGGCGAATTTGCAAAATTCCTATAGCATGATACCTTATGCAAGCACCCAGCGATCGATGAAATGTCGCCTGTGTCTTAGCAATGGTGCTATATATATAGCGAACGAATGTTCCCAACTGTTGCCAAGGAGCAGCTAAGAAGAATAACGGATATGTTCATGTTCTTGTATTTGGAATCGTGCTCCAGAAAACATATTGATGTATGTTTCTGTTAATAAAGGATATACTCTGCTGAAATTGTATTGTTATAAGCTCTTGAACATACGATGCATTGTTGTAAACTTCCGCCAGGTTCTTTTGTGTCCGCAGATTTGTTTTCCGATACCATAACGCTGTTTTGTGAAGCGCCGTTCCAGGCTGCTAAATTTTGCCGATAAATATTGCAATATCGCAATATTAACATTCGAGGTCTGATGCTGTAGATTTCGTGGCTTGTGTATGTATGTATTTAAGCACAAGTCTCATACAAGTCTTAAGCACTAGTCTCATACAAGAGGTTTCCAGTGATGCCGACAAGACATCAGTGTTCCTATATACAGTAGCTGACGCCGTGAAGGTATTTACCCTCAGCCACGTCTTGTAATCGGCAGGTTTACGTCTCCGCATACGGTCAACCGTTCGTCACTAATTCCTTGTCCGGACCAGTTGTGTGATGTTCAACTTTGAAACTAACATGGAAGGTGTGTAGTACCTTGCAGATGTGCACTGTCAGGCTCCTTTTCGATGATTTTCCAGAGAGCTATAGCCCTTTACCCCGTCAGTCAATATCTCGGTTACTTTCGGATCCACAAATTCGAATGGAGTCCGTTATTACCTTACAGACATCCACTGTCTGGCATCCAGGTTTCTAACCCACTTGATGGCCCTTTATCTCGCCCGTCTCCATCTTCATGTGTCGCCCATAATCCAAAGAACTCATTTCATGTAATAGCATTGGTGCCAAAAAATAACAGTATACTAGGCTAGTTTCCTGCAAGAGAAAAGCGGTCAACTGTTTTCAATGCCATCATGATGTTCCAAAAATAGCAAAAGACACTGCTGTTCATATGAACACCATGACGATCATGACGATCATGGGTTCATACGGCCCCTAGCCCCGGGTTGAGCGGAATTGAACACACATTACGAAACGTAACGCCATAGATCTTGCACGCCACGCTCGTATTTTGCTATCAGCATACGATATGTATCCCCACATTTGAGAAACTTTGAGTGGAGGCGCTTGGTGGTATAGCCCGGTTTTATAAGTTTCTACAATTTTTTTTGAACTTTTGAACTTTTTTTTTATTCACCAAATAATAATACAAAGATAATACATAATTAATCAAAATAGACTGGCGGGAATAAAACCCCATGGGGCTTGTTCTATCCCATGAAAATATATGTGTTTACGGTGGCGACAGGTATATTAATGGCGAAAGCTAGGCTAAAAACTAGAGGGCACTAAGTGAAACGGACTAAGGGGAAATGGGTTAGCTTTGGAGAAGAGATTTTTTTAATCGAGATTTGAAAAGTGTCAAAATGATGTAACAACTTTGAGCGCTTGGGGGAGTTTGTTCCATTCTCGCGGTCCTGTGACTTTAATGGTATAGAATGAAAGATTCGAACGATAAAAGGGCCTATATAAGTTAGTATGCTGATTCCTTGTCTGATAGCGGGAATAATAATGTTTTGTCGATTAAAATCGCCCCATTTAACACAGGATCTAGCTCTTGGCTTGTTGAAGATGGTTGCCAGCTAGAAGTGGAGAGGAGATGAGACAACAATCCATCACTTGTCCGTCCAAACTTGATTATGACGCTATTCTTTACAACCTTGCATGCAAGTTCAACTTTCGCGTTAGTTCCAATTCTGCACCAGGATCTAGACTTCCGCCATTTCCATTTTGACTGTTAGTCAGACAACAAGAAGATATTACACTGACAACATTTTAAAAAGCTGAGACAAACAGTCGTATGTATCATCGAGAATTTGGTCTACTGGGAGAATAGTATGAGTTGCATCAGGCAAATTGGCGTGAGCCACTGTTGGAAGGTATTGGGTCCAGTAAATTAAAAAAGTATGTCATATTCTCAGACGCAAGAATTGATACACCACTCCTTTCCCCATCCTGAACATTCCAACATTCAAACAAGATATGACCATGGAGTTAAGCAACAGTTTAATATTGTTTTGTTGGCTACGTATTCCTGTTGGCATAGCAGGAAATACTAATGCTGATACAAAGGCTTATTCTATACAAGCGTCTAATCCGTCAATCAATATTCAGTCGTCGTCCATTAAAGAATTTCCACGTCCATAATCCAAATACCTAATTCATAATTCATTAGCACCAAATAAAAGTATAAATCATAGTATACACAAAATTAGGCAAACTTCCTGCAAACAGAAGCGGTCAACAGATTTCAATGATGCCAGCAAGACATAATGATGCTCTCAAAATATCAAATCCGTATCAATGATCAGTATTTTTAATCCTTATGATATACGTTGTAAAATCGTTATCTAGTGTATGATTTATCTCAGTCACGCTTTGATTGTGACTGTTCATATGAACACTACGAGGATCTTAAAATGCATAGGTTCATACGGCCCCAGCTCCAGGTTACGTGGAATAGACACAAGCTACGAAACGTACCGCCATTGATCTTGCACGCTACCCTCGTGTTTTGCTATCAGCATGCGATATGTGTCGCCAAATTTGAGAAACTTAAGAGTGCAGGTGTTTGATGGTATAGCCCTGTTTTACAAGTTTCTGCAATAATGTTTTGTTGCGTTGATTAAAATTGTCACATTTAATACAGGATCTAGCAAATGCTACTAGGCGAGATATGTATACGCCAAATGCAGGTCTCTCTAGTATATTACTGTCCAGATAGGGATAGTTTACGAAGTGGAAATTGTAATCATCTCGTTTGGCGTAAATTCGACGAGAGAGAAGGCCGGCTTCATTTTTTATAGAGATATAGGTCTAAATAAGATGTTCGGCTAGTGCCGTCTGTAGTTTCCTTCAAATCCAGTGAAGGTGAATATATATATATATATATCCTTCACTGCTTCATTTATATAGCGATTACCACAGCAAGAAGCTCATCTATGGAACGTTTGATGAGTGAGAATGAACGAGCTTTGAAATAATATGTTATCTAATCTGATCGACTGTATGAATTTTAAGATTGTAAGAGATTCTTTTACCGCGCAGCTAGTTTAGATCTTTTTAATCGGATGAAGGAAAATTTGATTTTAAAACATTTGATTGTTATCTGTTTATTAAATAAATTTAAAATTGTGCCTAATTTTCCAACAGGTGTCTTGATAGAGCTATTACGTCATCGCTGTAAAATATTTGTGTCTAATACCGCTCAAGCCGGTCCTAGGGGCCGTGTTGTCATATGATTCAATATGTTCACACGAAGACTACAATAAAGGCGTGACTGGGATACTGATAAGCACAGGGATAATTTTTGGTTCCTGTGATGTGTTTAGAAATATGCAGTCAGTATATCTGTCTGTGGGATCATATGACTTCTTGTCAGTACACCGGCATCGTTTTCCACAACCCTTTTAATGTTTAATTTGATGTGTTGTCTATCAGTTTTAGTGTGTTGTCAGATTGTTAACTTACTTTTTTAGAGTGTTGTTTGATCGTCGCTATATAGCTGCAATGTTAACGCGACGTTAAAGGAGGTGTTCGGTTTGACCGTATTTTTTTCCTTAGTGTGTTGCGTTTATAAATTGAAATTGAAAAGTTATAAGGTTAAACTTGTCTTATATCAAGGCCTTTATTAAGGAAATGACCCTCAACAAGTGGTGACGCTTGCTTTCCCAATTGATTATGCATGCGCCAATATGTGCCAATGGTAACCGTATGAGAATATGAACCAGAATTTCTCATTTGACTGGCCTCGCCTGTCTGACAAAGAGTTGGGGAATACCTGAGCATTACGTCACAATTTACCGGCCGGCTCGAAGCGAGACAAAAGAGCAGCAGAGAGCGACTCTGAAGGGAAAAATATCCATCTAAAGCGAACACCTCCTTTAATTCTCTCTCTATCTTTGTCCTCATTATTGCACTTTACCTATGTTCGCCAACATGTACTGCATTCTGGTAGGGATTAGTACTTCTTGAACAAATCTGAATATTACTTGCATCATGCTGAGTACTTTGTGGGTGTGCACCCATTATAACAATCGAAAGTCAGAATCCCCTTTTAGGCAAACAACTTAACAAAACGTTTGCAGAATCCGATCCGATATGGCTATATCGCTGAACGCGTTCACTCAAATTTGGTGATACTTTATTAAATCGAGATTTTTTACTCTAAAATAAAATCTACCATGCAATAGTTGTCGTGGTAAGGATATGAAGCGGTATTAAGTTCTCAGCGAATGGGGCTGAGTCCCACTCATTCTATTAATATAATAATTGGACTCCTATCTGCGACGATTAAATAACATAGGGCATTGACCCTCTTAGGACTACCGCCTCTTCGGAGCGATAGCTGGGTTCTGGTCGGCTGGGTTGTTCTGGCCGGCTGGGTTGCCAAGTTCAACTGGCCTGTTAATTCTGCTTGATAAGAAGCGGTCCAAACAGAAGGTATTGTATGAATGAAGTACACATTAAATGAAGTTTACAGAAGTATGCCAGAATGAATTATCTGGAGCAATATGTAAGAGGTGGGAAAAATTGACCACGTCTGGCAACTCAAAAGCAAACGTACAGGAAATTATTCGACACCTAACATTCAGACCCGAGAATACGGTGGATTTTCGGACGTAGCCTTAGTATCGCAGCCGCGCTTTTATTGCTGGTGTTCATGTAGAGACGATGAAGTATCCACACGCCCCCTACCACCGGCTTAAGCGAAATTAGATACGCTACCTCGGAAGCTGTGATGGCAGATCAGCTCAAACAACTCATCTGATGTAAATGGGTGAGCATCACGGACGTCTGATGGAGTATACGCCTTAACATGGGGTAACCTAGTGAATACAAGAACCCTAGAAAAACTAACCTGTAATGTCCGACGCCGTACGGCTTAAATTTCCCACCGAAACAATAAACCTATATATATTTGTCGAGTACTCTGACACTCAGAGTGAAGATAACTTAGGATATGTGCTGAATGCAGTACATTTGAAGTGAGGCTTAAGGTATTCGTGGAATGCAGTACACTTAGAGTGAAGATAGTAAGCTTACAGTGAAGAAGATATTGATGGAATGCAGTACAATTACAGGGAAGAAGATATTGTCGGAATGCAGCATACATGCAGTGAATAAGATACTATATGCACGCAGTGCACTTGGAGGTGATGGTTAATAACGGTATAGTCTGAGTGTCTTGAACGTGACATGACACTTATAGAAAGTATTGTCGCAGTGCGATATAATGACCTGAAGCTTACAGAATGTATAGTCTGAGTGCGTTGCACTTGACATGATTCTTACTGAAGGCACTTTCTAAGTGCCATACACGTGAGATGACACTTATATATGTATTGGCTGAGTGCGGAGCACTTGACATGACATTTGCGGAAGGTATTGGCCGAGTGCGGTGCACTTGACATGAAGCCTACAGGAGGTATTGGACGAGTGCGATGCACTTGACATGAAGCTTACAAAAGGTATTGGCCGAATGCGGTGCACTCCACATGAAGCTTGCAAAAGGTATTGGCCGAATGCGATGAACTTGACATGAAGCTTACAAAAGGTATTGGCCGAATGCGGTGCACTCGACATGAAGCTTGCAGAAGATATTGACTGAGTAAGGTGCACTTTACATGAATCTTGCAGACGTTATTGGCCGCGGGTGGAGCACTTGGAACGAAGCTTATATAGTGTATCAGACGAGCGCGGTGCACTTGAATTGGGGCATATCGAATGTACTGGCGAAATGTAGTGCAATTTAAGAGAGGATTATTTAATGCAGTTTTCTTGAAGCGAGGCTTACAAAGGTCTTATAGTCCGAGTGAGCTTGTACTTTACAGGAGGCTTACAGAGGTCTTATAGTCCGAGTGAGCTTGCACTTTACAGGAGGCTTACAGAGGTCTTATAGTCCGAGTGAGCTTGTACTTTACAGGAGGTTTACAGAGGTCTTATAGTCCGAGTGAGCTTGCACTTTACAGGAGTCTTACAGAGGTCTTATAGTCCAAGTGAGCTTGTACTTTACAGGAGTCTTACAGATGTCTTATAGTCCGAGTGAGCTTGTACTTTACAGGAGTCTTACAGAGGTCTTATAGTCCGAGTGAGCTTGCACTTTACAGGAGTCTTACAGAGGTCTTATAGTCCGAGTGAGCTTGCACTTTACAGGAGTCTTACAGAGGTCTTATAGTCCGAGTGAGCTTGTACTTTACAGGAGGCTTACAGAGGAATTTTCAAATCGTTTTATAGAGTATGTATCTGTCACGCTTCGATTGCGGCTTTGATTGCGGGTGTTCATTTGCGGGTGTTCATTTGAACCGCTAGGCCCGGGTTAAGCGTAATTAGTTGTGAAATTATCAAACCATGCACATTGACCTCATTAGAAAATCGTCAATGAGCAAATCCTGCAAACTTATATTGTAGATATGTTATTTACAGAAACTGGCTGGTGATGAGACAAATAAATACAAATTGTGGTACAGTGCCAATGGATGGAAACTACAATTCGTTTTATACAGCCGCCAATATGGGGATTTCCGTCTGTATATCCGTTGCTGTCCGGTCTAAACTGTGGCGGTTTTCTATCTACAGTTGCAATTTCTTTTGAGTGGATATACTACATGGTGGCGACTTGTAACTTGATGGAAGAGGTGTGGCGCACAAAAATCTAGGTCAAGGTCAAAAGGCTAAGGTCATTGTGATCCCAAAAACATGAAATATTTAAATATCGGATATGAAATTGGATACTTTAAGATGAGAATACCATTGTCCTGCCGCGTACCACTTTGAGGTCATGGTCAAGGTGGCCAAAGTCAGGACATCATCGAGAATTTCACTTTTTTGGGTTAATACGTTAGGGGAGGTATCGTAGATGAGGTATAAAGCTCACAGGTCAAGGTCACTCAGCCTGAATATCGCAACATATTTATCAACATTGATTCGGAGTTATAACTGTGTCAAACTTTCATGCAGACCACCAAGTCATGGCAAACATATTCATTTTCAAATGTCATCTCTCCAGATTGTGCCTTGCGTCCTTCGGACATACCTTGATATCAAGAGGAAAGAAACATTCTATTGAATTTGAGGTGAAGAGGTGAAGGTTCACTGAATTCTCAAACACTTTCAATGCTGTAATTTGGAAAAACTCATTGCTGTGCGTCAAAATTAAAACCTGCCTGTTGTGCGTCGTATTTTGATCTAGTTTTGGCTCTTGTTTACTTTCGTTCTTTGCCACCTCAGTGACCCTTGTGTCAGAAAAACAGCGTGTATATATTATCCATATGTTATGGTCTCACAATCTGCTTCTGATAGATTTACACTTGTCATAGGGTGCAATTTATGGGTATGATGTATCAGTGTCCTACCTGCTCAATATTATGCCTTGGTCATCAATCCTTATATATCTTGAAACTGGCTACGTCACTGAATTTTGTGGAAAGCTTCGCCGTCTCAATGTGTGCTAAAAGGAGAATCTCCAACTGCAGTAACTCGAAAAACAACAGAAAATATCTTATACTCAAAACTGATCAAGTATATGGAATGTCACAATGAATTTCTCTTAGCAATGGTATTGAATAAATTCCCATAGATGTCTGCTAATGAATCTGAAAAGCAACCCGACATACACTATTTAACCATCGTCCACAATTTAAAAGACCTATTTCGTATCACAGTTAGCACCAATTCCAAGATTTCCTGCAAGAGAGAGGTGGTGAATAGTTTTTAATGAAATCAGCAACTTAGTTACAGAAGTCCAGGAACGAACATCACTTTTGTTAGTATTCAAACTACAATAAGAAAATACGATA
This sequence comes from Hanleya hanleyi, assembly GCA_036873755.1. NCBI lineage: Eukaryota > Metazoa > Mollusca > Polyplacophora > Lepidopleurida > Hanleyidae > Hanleya > Hanleya hanleyi. The sequence goes on along the minus strand of JAVTVY010054939.1, from coordinate 18,751 downwards.
TTTACGAGCTTGACTGGGGGCTTTTAATACAAACATAATCACTGAGAACCACTGCGAAATATCTCAAAGAATTATAGCGGAAATGTGAGAAGTTTACACTCGACAACGATGTGTGAAATCATAACAAGACAGAGAACCAATAAGATGAGATACTCCGCTAATATGGTAACACTTGCACATGTTGCAGGACGCTTGTAACATTTGGTACAAAAGTAGAACTCGCGAAACATGATTAATAGTATGGTCACAAACGAAAAATTGGAGTGCATAGCAGACATAATGCAAATAATTATTAGGGATATTATACGTTCCAAAGAGATTAGATCTGAAAATACAATTAATTTCAATATATGTTTAGCTCATGAATCTAGTTTCATTTGCATAGAATCCTAATTACAAGCGTCTAGTCCGTCATTCATAATTCAACCGTCGTCCATTAGAGAATATCCGCGTCCATAATCCAAAGACCTATTCCATATTCCATATAACAGTATTAGCACCAAATTCAAAAAGATAATCATAGTATACATAAACATAGGCTTGTTTCCTGCAAGAGACAGGCGGTCAACAGTTTTCAATGATGCCGGCAAGACATCATGATGTTCCAAAAATATCAAATTTGTATCGCTGATCAGTATTCTTAATCCATAATATTTGTTGTAAAGTCGTCATCTAAAGAATGATGTATCTCAGTCACGCTTTGATTGTGACTGTTCATATGAGTACCATGATGATCTTGAAGTACAGGAGTTCATACGGCCCCTAGCCCCGGGTTAAGCGGAATTAGACACAAGTTACGAAACGTAACGCCATAGATCTTGCACGCTACGCTCGCATTTTGCTATCAGCATGCGATAGGTATCGCCAAATTTGAGAAACTTTGAGTGGAGGCGCTTGGTGGTGTAGCCCTGTTTTATAAGTTTCTGCAACAATGTTTGTGACGTTGATTAAAATTGTCACATCTAACACAGGATCTAGCAAATGCTCCTAGGCGTGATATGTATGCGCCATATGCCGAAATTGAAATCATCTCTTTTGTCATAAAGTCGACGAGAGAGAAGGCCCGCTTCATTTTTATAGAGATATAGGTCTAAGTACGATGTGCCTGTAGGATTATCTGTAGTTTCCTTCAAATCCAGTGAAGGTGGATCACAGCTTTTACGGTTTAGACCCAAATAATTCTGAATTCGATTCATGCACATATACATAACACAAGGCTATTTTATGAATACCAACTTCTTTATTGCAGTAGAGCTGAAGTCTCGTTGGGAATACTTCCAAAGTTTCAGAGATACCAATACCTAACAATTCAACAGCTACACTTTACACTTTACATGCGTCAATCGAACCAGCCTCAATAGCAATATCAGATTACACAATTGCCGTATGAGTGTGAACCTATCGCTGGATATGGCAGGCCAAGGGTTGCAATATTTTTTTCATTCAATCCAACATCTATTCATTCAATTCCGATTAAATTTTTATTCAATAATTACAAATATATGCAAAGATTTCATACATGTCCTGCTGGAATCTATACTTATATGCAATAACTTCAACTTTGTGTATTGGAAAGCTTTTTCGTTCAGTTACATTTTTTTTTAATTTGATTCGATAACTTTTTTTATGCGATGTTTTTTTTACTTGTATTCAAAGCAGATGTAAAATATATGTGCAGTAATTGCATTGCTTGTAATACCTAACCCCGCCTATTTAGATATGTAACGAGGCTTACTAAGTTATTGGCTTGAGTACTTAGAATTTTGTTTGATCGTCGCTATATAGCTGAAATATTGCCGAACGCGACATTAAACCTTAATTCTCTCTCTCTTTCCCGTTGGAAGGTGAATATTTGAGCCCGATGGCTTCAGAGAATTGTGACAGTAGGGTCTGTTTGCTCAATTTGCCATTTTGCAGGGGAATTTTGTGATTTGCCCCTGTGGATGGAGGCAAACCGACACATATCTCAATAAAATCGCCATTTTGCCGTCGATTTCTCAATAACCAATGAAAGCCTCATTACGTATCCAAATAGGCGGGCTAAGATATTACCCACAATGTAACTATTGAACATATATTTTACATCTGCTTCGAATACAAATAAAAAGCATCTCATAACAAAAATTATCGAATCAAATAAAAACAATGTAACTGAACAAAAACGGTTTTGAATGCACAAATTTTAAGTTATTGCATATAAATATAGATTCCAACAGGACATGTATGTAATCTTTGCATATATTTGTAATTATTGAATATAAATTTAATCAGAATTGAATGAATATATGTTGGATTGAATGGAAACAATATATTATTGAATATTGCAACACTTGACCTGCCATAGCCGAAATCCATTGTGAGATTTGTGTGACCAAATCGGGGGATGAAGGTTCACTAAATCGCCATTTCAGAAATTAGATATTTCGCATACCGACACATTATTGTCCAAATGTACACACTTTCTTGAATGCTAACACGGACAGGGCGTTTCATAGGGCTGGACAGCTCGATATTTACATAGCGCTTGAAGGCATATTTCTCAAAGAAGCGTTTAATGAGAGTGAATAGGATTTAACTTTGCTTTCATCAATTTGTCAGCAATATCACGGAGAACAGAGAAGAACAATGCATATATGTATTTGCATAAACAGTGATATTTGTGCTAGGTTCTTGCCGTGTTTATTGGCCATGACAAACACAAATGTTCAAATATTTGCTAATAATTATTGACATGGCTCATATTACTATATCTACTTTTCATCTGTCCTCGTTTTGTTCAATACAGCGGGGATTGAGGAAGATGAAATTGGGAGAGACTTGCGTGATAATTAATTATTAAATATCGTATTTAAGAACTCTGCCTAAGTGGCTGATTTTACATACCGAACTTGGACAGATCAATATCGAAGAATTACTGGGAAAGAATCTTTGATAGGTGCTGATATTATCGTCATGGCCAATTTAGTTAAATCTCACGGTGATGGCTCTTATTGAGCATCAAGAGACACCAGGATTACTGTCCCGTTTATACTCGCACATGTCCTTTTAGTGGGAATTGTGGGAAATATCGTAGTTCTTCTGCTAATCGCCCTGGACAAGTCGATACACACAACAGTTAACCGATGTATGTTGATCCTGACAGTAGCTGACCTCCTAGTCCTCACCTTTCCCCCCATTTCTGCCGATTAATTATGAGTTTCTAGAGGAGGACTCTCATCTTGGAGAAAGATTGTGTAAGTATGTTTCAGATTCATATCCACTATACATACACTCAAGGAATACTCCTGGATTGATCAGGCTCTACATCCACATCCACAATTTCAGGGATTTTACCTGAATCCATGAATAATTTCCTGAAATTCAAGTATATCATCCCTGAATTCAAGCTAAATTACCTGAATTTTAAGGGATTTTACGTACCTAAATAGGGTCGTGAACTTAATAATCAGGGTGATAAATTTGTCTGAATATCAAGGAAAATTCTCTCATTCAGGGATATTTTTCCTGAAATTCAGGTAATCAGGCCTGCATTTCAGCCAAAGTCCCTGAAATTGAGTTGTGGATGTACAGCCTGACCAATTCAGGAGTATGCTCTGAATATTTCTGAGAGTGTAGATATCATTAGATCGAAGACTGCAGACACAAATAATTCCACGTCAATAATTGGGGAGCCATTTTCACATGATACTGCTGGTACCGAAATCAAGATGGCAATATTTGTTATGTTTGGTAAGCTAGGTAGCATAAGTTATGCCAGTCCTTTACGTAGGTATATATGCTGCGGGCTCGTGAAAATATTCATCTATGAAACGAAATGTTTCGATTTTTGTATTCCAACCCGGAAGAAAAACGGGCAGAATTCAATGTGTATTATAAAGGCGAAGTGTAAATACATCGAGATATCCGCGAATCGGACATGCAGCGTTGATTTGTTTTATCTGTTCGGCGATCAACAATACACTGAAAGAAAATGCTTAGCGGACATACGGATGTTCCTGCATATGTGACAAATAAATCTCTCGACGATATATTATGAAAATAATCTTTGCATGAACATGCAACATGCGAAGATCCACTTTGGGAACGACATTGGATATGTCCATTGCAACATTCCGTAAAATGCTTTACTTCCTCCTGAAAGTTTCCGGCATTTATTTTGAATAATAGTTTGAAAATATATGTTATTAAGGAAAATTTCTATGTTATTTACATATTGCCCCAGAATACATGATAAAGTTGACATGCTAAAGTACATGTAATTGTAAAATTACTTAAACTAGTCGTGATGACCTTTGGTACTTACCAGAGTTTTCAACACCAATTGGTGCGCCTCCATTGGGTCAAGGGACATAAAACATTTCCAAATTGGGCTATACTGGCACAGTCTCTCTGAAATCTAAAATAAATCTGAAGGTGGTGCGTTATCAGACTGCGTATACCACACAAACAAAAGATTCAAATATCGGGTCTGTTTGACGATGGGCTGAGTAAAAGTCCTGAATAATTGAAATATTTTATTCACTCCACACTTTGATAATAAAAATTCGAAGATTATCGAACGAATATCAGATTCTGAGACGTACATTTTCACTGGTTCGACTGTGGATCACATAGTTCTTCCTTGACATGTCAATGAATGGTCAGCATTTTCCTGCCGGAATTTCGGTCTGGTGTTAATATTCGGAATATCTCTTATTGTTGTTAAATCGATTTAAAATTATATGGTAAAATTTATGTGAGATATCTCAGTAAATAGAAAATTATCCTAACATTAGTCCACCATCTGAAAGCAAATTCGGTTCATTTTGGTGAGAAATCACATGATTAGGAAGTAAAATACCCTTCAATTATATATATATATAATTAGCCACTTGTCCAATTTATTTGACCTGGATCTTTGAGCGAGAGAAAGGATTGTAACGTAAACACGACGAGTGTGTGTAAGCTTGCAAGAAAAGAAAATATTTTTTTCCTAAATTTTAATTTCATGGCGTTCGGAATTCGTTCTAACTATTTACCGTAAATGGTCTTCCGATTTTTGACGCAGAAATTCTTTTGTGGATTACAACTGCAGGCTGACTATCTGATCTTAAGGAGGTTCCAGGCAAATTCGAGTTCACGTTCACTGCGCATGTTTCTGCGCATGTATTCAAAATAGCAATATTTCAAGAAAATTTTATGAAAATGGAAAATTAAAGGTGAACTGCAAAGCTTTTAATTTCATCTAAATTGTTGCTTATATACATCTTGTCTTATGTGACATAACTTTCATACGTTTTTGGGGCAAATATAGTTTGCAAAATTGTACTAATAACAATATTTAAGTTATCTTGTTATAAATCCGTCTTGAAAACTTGCATCGCTTGTCTCTCTTGGTTTGTAGAACGTTATGACGTTATAGTGGTCCCCTTCATTCAAGTTTTATTCAAATGTGACGCCATGCTACGTCGGATGAATGAACGAGGACCACTATAACGTCATGACGTTCCAAAAACAACGGGAGGCAAGCGATGACGTTTTTAAAAGTTCTGGCTCTCGGTATAAGTTTTGAACCCACAGAACTATTACCACACATAATTGTAACAACTATAGAAGTTCTTGTTTTATGACATTTTAACAGAACATTGGAAAGCTTTTCAGTTGAACTTTAAAGCCTTTAATGGAACAGTTGTGGAAGGATGTTTGAATTGGATAATCTGATTTCCAAATATGAGGCAATACGACCTCGATGAAGTAACGCTGGGAAACTGACTGAGAGAAATCAGGGTAATTTGACCTCATGACCATAGTTTTCCATGTTGGCATTCTACTGTATTGAAGAAAAGCCTTGTGACCCCCCATTTTTATTAGATTTTTCGGTTCTGCTTTGTTCCAGAAAACTATGGAAGAATTTTGGTGAAAATGACATTTTATCTTGCTAGAAATTATAAGCTTATTGTATGAAAATACAGGTATTTTTCATACAATTCCTATTCTGTGGTAGTAAACCATTATAGTGGACCATATAACTTCCTAGATTATGCAAAATGAAGCCTGGTGACCTCTGAATTTTATCCTTTATTTTAAATGTTGAAGGTTTGAGCTACCTCTTGTTCAAATTTAAAAATAGTGACATTTTATTTTCGAACTGTCTGGAACCTTTTTAAACCTGGATTCTGGATTCCCTGTACATCATTATTCTACTACCGCTACTGATAAGGAGGATAATGATATGACAGATCCTACCTACCTTAATGCAGACCTTTCGTCCGAGTCTCCAAAGGATCGAAATGCACTGAGACTTTTATCAGTCTATATGATAGATATATTTCGGACAGCCGAGCAAGGTCATCGATGAATGTAGAATCGGCTATACCCGATTAACTCAGGAACATTCATTAAAAAAGGAACAAGCCTCAAGGTGTATTCCATGCCACGAAGATCGACTGATCGACTGTATAGATTTTAAGATTGCAAGAGATTCTTTTTATCAAGCAGTTACTTCAGAACTCGGGTAAAAGAAGACAGTATTTTCGGTTATTTGAAAGAAAACGATTGTTGTATAAATTTTATTATTATACCTCATATAAATTCGTAATGTTTTCATTTGTTGACAGCGTGTCACGTGTCATTCTACAAATCGTGTTGTTCAGTGATGATTCAGCCATATCTTGCCTTACCGTTGAATGAATGTCATGTACAAAGGCAGAGCGTTGAACATGACATTTGTTCCACGGCGACATCTGCCGGACCAAAATTTGCCTCCGATAGTGCGCGCGCCAACATACTTCCCGAAACGAAGATTGATGTGTACGTTCGTCGACCTGATGTGTGTACGTCGGCCCGTTGGTGATAGAAATTAGTGAATGTGATTTGGTAATTGACTGAAATAAATTTGGCATATTTTGAAAAGGTACGTAAGATCACAGAGAACGTTACTCATCCAAATTATGCGATTGAGTCGACAAACAAGCCGAAATCGAACAGTCGATCTTGACACGGCGTTTTGAAATCAACAACGGTCACGCAGTGTTTAACACGATAAGCCAAGTGCAGAATCGGGGGAAGTGAGTACCGGTAGCTATGAATCTTAGCTATTGCTCGGATGTTTTACGTACCGTACGTACTAAAAATAAAACATACGGTATAATGCGCGCTCGTTGTACATCACTTGTCTCGAGCTGACAAATCGTGATTACAAGCGTCTGGTCCGTCATTCATAATTCAGCCGTCGTCCATTAGAGAATATCCGCGTCCATAATCCAAAGATCTATTCCATATTCCATATAACAGTAATAACACCAAATTCAAAAAGACAATCATAGTATACATAAACATAGGCTTGTTTCCTGCAAGAGAGAAGCGGTCAACAGTTTTCAATGATGCCGGCAAGACATCATGATGTTCCACAAATATCAAATCCGTATCGCTGATCAGTATTCTTAATCCATAATATTCGTTATAGAGTCGTCATCTAAAAAAAAGATGTATCTCAGTCACGCTTTGATTGTGACTGTTCATATGAGTATCATGAGGATCTTGAAGTACATGGGTTCATACGGCCCCTAGCCCCGGGTTAAGCGGAATTAGACACAAGTTACGAAACGTAACGCTATCAGCATGCGATATGTATCGTCAAATTTGAGAAACTTTGAGTGGAGGCGCTTGGTGGTGTAGCCCTGTTTTATAAGTTTCTGCAACAATGTTTTGTGACGTTGATTAAAATCGTTACATTCAACACAGGATCTAGCAAATGCTACTAGGCGTGATATGTATACGCCATATGCAGGTCCCACTGGAATATTACTGTCCAGAAAGGGATAGTTTACGATGTCGAAATTGTAATCATCTCTTTTGTCATACAGTCGACGAGAGAGAAGGCCCGCTTCATTTTTATAGAGATATAGCTCTAAATATGATGTGCCTGTCCCACTCTATAACATGCAATAATTGTATAACGAATGTACATGTTTTGGCTGTGCTGTGTTGATTACTTCTGGATTGCATGATTATTACCTTGTTTTTGTAGGAATACTTAGAACTTCGTTTGATCGTCCCTATATAGCTGAAATATTGCAGAACGCGACGTTGAACCTCAATTCTCTCTCTCTCTCTCTAAAGTAATATTTATTGTGTCATTCTGATTATTGCTTGCATCAACTCTGTTTTGTGCATATACCAGCTATTCACCTGAAGAGAGTGCCTCATGCAGCAATGTTTTTTATGAACATAACCCCACTGGTTCCTGGCATACGTGACCTTGTCTAATCGGCTTAAACGCCCCATCGAGTAAGGTAATATCTTCGTTGTTCAATTTATTACTTTGTATTTATTTTTCAGTCGATTATGATGCGCTACATTAAAGGAAAATCACGCTTCGCCCTTTGTATTCTAGTCTCCCGACCTGATGGTCGAAACTCGTGCAGCCAGAGGGCATCGTAAGTTCCCATTTGCAGGGTACGATAATGTTTTATCTGTAGTAGCGTTTTTATTTATTTCTGTACTGTTTATTATTGTGATTATAATTTCACCAGTCCCTGCTCGTTTACATATATTTTGGATTAAACTCGCGCATGTGTGACTTATACCTTGTATTGACGAGCTATGATATGCTAGAATGTACCGATAATCCTGTAATATTATCAGATTAATCACCGATCTTCCGACGCGGGACAATGGCCATGTTAAGCCGTCTATTCACGGGTAATCATTTGCGGTGGATTTTCCTCGAAGTTAACTGAGTGGACAGGTAATTTGTGTATGAGGCTAATAGTAGACAAGCGAAGTGATGAAAAATGCTTTTGATATCATCGCGTGTTAAAAGCAACCAGCCGTGCTTAATCAACTCTACATGTTATGGGATTAAGATGTGACCTGATGACATTCTCGTGTTGAACTTAAAGGTCAGGTGGGTTCAAATCAGACTATTTGATCAAACTTTTCGTGATAGCTTAGTAATTGAAGATTGGCTCAATCTTTAACACTTGATATATTATTCAAGTGGACTCATTTTGAAAATATTTGCATAATCACTGGTGCAAATGAGCATGGGAAAATTCAATATGGCCTTCGTATAGGGGAGATTGAGGTACAGTGTGACATGGGCACAGTTGGACAAGCCGTCTAGCTCCTTTGTTAAGTAGGAAGCAAGATAAATATTATCAGCAGAAAGATACCACCCCAATACAACCATATATTGATTACAAATAAAAACTATCATTGGAAAAAATAGGGACCAAAAAAACGCTTTTGAGCAGTCCAAGTAAATTTTCATGACTGAGGATGACGTTTTGTTATACCAAGTACAGCAGTACTTCATTGCTGTTGTGTTACTACTGAGAGAGGATGGACAAAGGTATCATTGAAATTATAATGATTTATTATCTCAGCTGTATGTATTAGTTTTTTTCTAAAACGAAAAATATCATGCACCCGAGGCGGACTGTGATATTTTTGCCGAGACACACTGGGACAATAGTAATCAACTGGTGAAATTTACTTTCATCCTAAAATGCCACTAAACTGCATTATATTGTTTCCTAGATGGTATTAATTGCTACTCCTATCAGAATTGATGAGTTTTACTAACACTTTCATAGTCAAATGCTTTCGTTGGAATGAGAATCACACAAAATATTTTTTCCCATAAATTTGGCCCCTGGGAAATATTTTACGTAAAGCAGGGGTCTAAAATAGCAACTAATTTAACCATCGCTATTGAATTTTTTAAACCTCCTATGAAACATATTAGTATATACTTGTTATAAAATTATTTTGATTATTGTCCCATCGCACCTCAGTGGGTGTCCCGGTGTACTCCATAGTGGGGCAAACTGAGACACTTTTTTTTAACGTTTTTAAAAACGAATTCTGGAGAAATTTAGAACACATATTTCAGAATTTCTTGTATGAGTATATAATAATAAATATAAGTTATAATGAAATTATAGAAGGTTATACTACAGAACAATAATAACAAAGATTTTTGCAGAAAAGGTGAAAATTGTCCCAGTGCACCCCATTTTCCCCCTAAATGTCATCCAAAACTTACTTTGAAGTAGACAAAGTTACCCATAACAACTAAATCTAACTGTTAACCAATGCCATTTCTAACTGCTAAACAAGGCAAGCTTCCGAACTTTATAACTGAACACACCTGGGTCATTGTGGATCCTTAACCATGCGATTGGAATCGTGCAAAATTCAAAATAGCGGCAATATGTAATATTTGTATTCCCGATATTATTTGCCACACGTATGTATAGGTACTGAAATATCTTGAGGCTGCTGTGGAAAGGCCCACATTTGGGGTCTCGTTCACGGGAGGCCCTAAACACGGTCCATACTTCATGTAAGGGAGCACGAGAGAGATAGACTTCCCACTATTAAGGTATGCCTTCTGTTTTAAAGGCCGCGTAGAGGCTTTTCAAACATTTTCATAAGGGGTGGGTGGTCGGGGCTTAGAGTGGTAATCATCCTAGCTGTCTGTATGCTGTATCTTTTCAGAGAAACGGCATTGCGGTATTTGACAGTTCATTGTCCATCTAGCGATAGATACGGCACTTTGGATAGTATCAATATTTAACGGCAGATTGAGACGGCGGTTTGATGGTTTTCTCCTTTTCCTCGGCGGTGGAATGGAGACGGTGGTTTGAATAGTCTCCCTTGCTTAGAAGCACTTTCTTATCAGTGGTGGAATGAAGACGGTAGTTTGAATATTATACTTTTGCTCAGCGGTAGTTATGGCACTTTGGTTTGCATTATTATTTAGCGGCAGATTGAGACGGCGGTTTGATAGCCTTCTCCTTTTCATCAGCGGTGGAATGGAGACGGTGGTTTGAATAATCTCCCTTGCTTTGAAGCAATCGACTGCTTACTTTTTCATCAGCGGTGGAATGAAGACGGTAGTTTGAATATTATACTTTTGTTCAGCGGTAGATACAACACTTTGGATAGTATTATTATTTAGCGGCAAATCGAGACGGCGGGTTGATAGCATTCTTCTTTTCCTCAGCGGTGGAATGGAGACGGTGGTTTGAATCGTCTACCTTGATTTGGAGCACTTTTTTCTCAGCGGTGGAATGAAGACGCTAGTTTAAAAATTATACCTTTGCTCAGCGGCAGATACGGCACTTTGGACAGTATTATTATTAAGCGGCAGATCCAGACGGCGGTTTGATAGCCTTCTCTTTTTCCTCGGCGGTGTAATGGAGACGGTGGTTTGAATCGTCTACCTTGCTTTCAAGCATTTTTCATCAACGGTGGAATGAAGACGGTAGTTTGAATATTATACTTTTGCTCAGCGGTAGATACGGCACTTTGGATAGTATTATTAGTTACCGGCAGATTGAGATGGTGGTTTGATAGCCTTTTCCTCAGCGGTGGAATGGAGACGGTGGTTTGAATCGTCTCCCTTGCTTTGAAGCAGTTTTTCCTCAGCGGTGGAATGAAGACGGTAGTTTGAATATTATACTTTTGCTCATCGGTAGATACGGCACTTTGGATAGTATTATTATTTAGCGGCAATTCGAGAAGGCGGTTTATATCACAGCATTCTTCTTTTCCTCAGCGGTGGAATGAAGACGGTAGTTTAAATATTATACCTTTGCTCAGCGGCAGATACGGCACTTTGGACAGTATTATTATTAAGCGGCAGATCCAGACGGCGGTTTGATAGCCTTCTCCTTTTCCTCAGCGGTGTAATGGAGACGGCGGTTTGAGTAGTCTCCCTTGCTTTGAAGCACTTTTTCATCAGCGGTGGAATGAAGACGGTAGTTTGAATATTATACTTTTGCTCAGCGGTAGATACGGCACTTTGTATAGCTTTGTTATTTAGCGGCAGATTGAAACAGCGGTTTGATAGCTTCTTTTTCCATGGCCGTAGAATGGAGACGGTGGTTTGCATAGTCTCCCTTGCTTTGAAGCAATCGACTGCTTACTTTTTCATCAGCGGTGGAATGAAGACGGTAGTTTAAATATTATACCTTTGCTCAGCGGCAGATACGGCACTTTGGACAGTATTATTATTAAGTGGCAGATCCAGACGGCGGTTTGATAGCCTTCTCCTTTTCCTAAGCGGTGTAATGGAGACGGTGGTTTGAGTAGTCTCCCTTGCTTTGAAGCACTTTTTCATCAGCGGTGGAATGAAGACGGTAGTTTGAATATTATACTTTTGCTCAGCGGTAGATACGGCACTTTGGATAGCTTTGTTATTTAGCGGCAGATTGAAACAGCCGTTTGATAGCTTCTTTTTCCATGGCGGTAGAATGGAGACGGTGGTTTGCATAGTCTCCCTTGCTTTGAAGCAATCGACTGCTTACTTTTTCATCAGCGGTGGAATGAAGACGGTAGTTTGAATATTATACATTTGTTCAGCGGTAGATACGACACTTTGGATTGTATTATTATTTAGCGGCAGATTAAACCTTCCTTGTAAATATGGCAAGAACGGGTTATAACTCTTGGTTGGATATGATCTGTTTGGATATTTCAATTGTCGATCTCTATATAGCGGACTTGCACTGATACAAGTCGGAGGTCGCATGTCCTCGACAACGAATTTTGCAATAACTTCTTCATCAGATATGCGTATTTTGAAAATTATTGCAAAAAGCACATGTTTGGTAATTCTACAGTGCTGTTGAAAAGAAATTTTGAGGGAATGTTTTTGTCAAAAGTAAGATCTTGTATATTAGCTAACACAAAAATTTACAAACTTCACAACCATGTTAAAAACATTTTATTCAAATAAAGAAAATAGCATACTGTTGCATCAAAATAGCCCGTATTATATGAACCATAGGGCAGATTCCACGATAATCTAGTCCACTTCTCCGTCAAGTTCTCCGTCCAATCGAAAAATGATATTAGTAACTTTAGAAATATAAAACTAACTCTTTATCACGTAGGCATACATGTGTAGCCGAGTGTCAAAGCGGTGTTAGGGAGGAATGTACGTGAAGTCGAGTGTCAAAACGGTGTTAGGGAGGAATGTACGTGAAGTCGAGTGTCAAAGCAGGGTTAGGGAGGGTTGTATGTGAAGACGAGTGTCAAAGCGGTGTTAGGGAGGAATGTACGTGTAGCCGAGTGCCAAAGCGGGTTTAGGACTTAGGTTTAGGTAACTTTTATAACTATCATGTCCAGGTTCGTTTCAGCTATGAAAAAATTATTTCTCCACCAAAGTCTAGTTTGTCAAATCGTGGTTAGGGAGGAATGTACGTGAAGTCGAGTGTCAAAGCGGTGTTAGGGACAAATGTACGTGAAGTCGAGTGTCAAAGCGGTGTTAGGGAGGAATGTATATGAAGTTGACTGTCAAAGTGGTGTTAGGGATAAATGTATGGGAAGTTGAGTGTCAAAACGGTGTCAGGAAGGAATGTATGTGAATGGGAAGACGAGTGTCAAATCGGGGTTAGGGAGGAATGTACGTTTTGTCGAGTGTCGAAGCGGTGTTAGGGAGGAATGAATAGGAAGTTGACTGTCAAAGTGGTGTTAGGGGTGAATGTATGCGAAGTTGAGTGGCAAAACGGTGTTAGGAGGGAATGTATGTGAAGTCGAGCATCAAAGCGATGTCAGGAAGGAATGTATGTGAATGTGAAGACGAGTGTCAAAGCGGTGTTAGGGAGGAATGCACGTGTAGCCGAGTGTCAAAACGGTGTTAGGGAGGAATGTACGTGAAGTCGAGTGTCAAAACAGTGTTAGGGAGGAACGTACGTGAAGTAGACTGTCAAAGCAGGGATTGGAAGGCTTGTATGTGAAGACGAGTGTCGAAACGGTGGTAGGGAGGAATGTACATGTAGCTGAGTGTCAAAGCGGTGTTAGGGAGGACTGTACCTGAAGTCGAGTGTCAAAGCGGGTTTAGGACTTAGGGTTAGGTCACTTTTATAACTATCATGTTCAGGTTCGTTTCAGCTATAAAAAGTTTTGCCGCTAAATAATAATACTATCCAAAGTGCCGTATCTACCGCTGAGCAAAAGTATAATATTCAAACTACCGTCTTCATTCCACCGCTGATGGAAAAGTGCTTCAAGGCAAGGGAGACTATTCAAACCACCGTCTCCATTCCACCGCTGAAAATAAGAAGGAGGCTATCAAACCGCCGTCTTAATCTGCAGCTAAATAATAACACTATCCAAAGTGCCGATCAAAAGTATAATATTTAAACTACCGTCTCCATTCCAACGCTGAGGAAAACAGCTTAAAAGCAAGGGAAATGATTCAAACCACCGTCTCCATTCCACCGCTGAGGAAAAGGAGAAGGCTATCAAACCGCCGTCTCAATTTGCCGCTAACTAATAATACCATCCAAAGTGCCGTATCAACCGCTGAGCAAAAGTATAATATTCAAACTGCCGTCTTCATTCCACCGCTGATGGAAAAGTGCTTCAAAGCAAGGGAAACTATTCAAACCACCGTCTGCATTCCACCGCTGAGGAAAAGGAGAAGGCTATCAAACCGCCGTCTCAATCTGCCGCTAACTAATAATACCATCCAAAGTGCCGTCTCTACCGCTGAGCAAAAGTATAATATTCAAACTACCGTCTTCATTCCACCGCTGATGGAAAAGTGCTTCAAAGCAAGGGAGACTATTCAAACCAACGTCTCCATTCCACCGCTGAGGAAACGGAGAAGGCTATCAAACCGCCGTCTCAATCTTCCGCTAACTAATAATATCATCCAAAGTGCCGTATCTACCGCTGAGCAAAAGTATAATATTCAAACTACCGTCTTCATTCCACCGCTGAGTGAAAACTGATTCAAAGCAAGGGAGACGATTCAAACCCCCGTCTCTATTCCACCGCTGAGAAAAAGGAGAAAGCTATCAAACCGCCGTCTCAATCTGCCGCTAACTAAGAATACTATCCAAAGTGCCGTATCTACCGCTGAGCAAAAATATAATATTCAAACTACCGTCTTCATTTCACCGCTGAGGAAAACCTGCTTCAAAGCAAGGGAGACGATTCAAACCACCGTCTCCATTCCACGGCTGAGAAAAAGGAGGCTATCAAACCGCCGTCTCAATCTGTCGCTAAATAATAACCCTATCCAAAGTGCCTTATCTACCGCTGAGCAAAAGAATAATATTCAAACTACCGTCTTCATTCCACCGTTGAGGAAAAACTGCTTTAAAGCAAGGCAAACAATTCAAACCACCGTCTCCATTCCACCGCTGAAGAAAAGGGGAAGATTATCAAACCGCCGTCTCAATCTGCCGCTAACTAATAATACCATCCAAAGTGCTGTATCAACCGCTGAGCAAAAGCATAATATTTAAACTACCGTCTTCATTCCACCGCTGAGGAAAAACTGCTTCAAAGCAAGGGAGACGATTCAAACCACCGTCTGCATTCCACCGCTGAGGAAAAGGAGAAAGCTATCAAACCGCCGTCTCAATCTGCCGCTAACTAATAATACCATCCAAAGTGCCGTATCTACCGCTGAGCAAAAGTATAATATTCAAACTACCGTCTTCATTTCACCGCTGAGGAAAAACTGCTTCAAAGCAAGGGAGACGATTCAAACCACCGTCTGCATTCCACCGCTGAGGAAAAGGAGAAGGCTATCAAACCGCTGTCTCAATCTGCCGCTAACTAATAATACTATCCAAAGTGCCGTATCAACCGCTGAGCAAAGGTATAATATTCAAACTACCGTCTTCATTCCATCGCTGATGGAAAAGTGCTTCATTGCGCAAGGGAGACTATTCAAACCACCGTCTCCATTCCACCGCTGAGGAAAAGGAGAAGGCTATCAAACCGCCGTCTCAATCTGCCGCTAACTAATAATACCATCCAAAGTGCCGTATCTACCGCTGAGCAAAAGTATAATATTCAAACTACCGTCTTCATTCCACCGCTGAGGAAAAACTGCTTCAAAGCAAGGGAGACGATTCAAACCCCCCTTCTCCATTCCACCGCTGAGGAAAAGGAGAAGGCTATCAAACCGCCGTCTCAATCTGCCGCTAAATAATAATACCACCCAAAGTGCCTGATCGACCGCTGAGCAAAAGTATAATATTCAAACTAACGTCTTCATTCCACCGCTGATGAATAAGTGCTTCAAAGCAACGGAGACTATTCAAATCACCGTCTCCATTCCACCGCTGAAGAAACGGAGAAGGCTATCAAACCGCCGTCTCAATCTTCCGCTAACTAATAATATCATCCAAAGTGCCGTATCTACCGCTGAGCAAAAGTATAATATTCAAACTACCGTCTTCATTCCACCGCTGAGGGAAAACTGATTCAAAGCAAGGAGACGATTCAAACCACCGTCTCTATTCCACCGCTGAGGAAAAGGAGAAAGCTATCAAACCGCCGTCTCAATCTGCCGCTAACTAATAATACTATCCAAAGTGCCGTATCTACCGCTGAGCAAAAATATAATATTCAAACTACCGTCTTCATTTCACCGCTGAGGAAAAACTGCTTCAAAGCAAGGGAGACGATTCAAACTACCGTCTCCATTCCACCGCTGGGAAAAAGGAGGCTATCAAACCGCCGTCTCAATCTGTCGCTAAATAATAACCCTATCCAAAGTGCCTTATCTACCGCTGAGCAAAAGTATAATATTCAAACTACCGTCTTCATTCCACCGCTGAGAAAAAACTGCTTTAAAGCAAGGGTAACAATTCAAACCACCGTCTCCATTCCACCGCTGAAGAAAAGGGGAAGATTATCAAACCGCCGTCTCAATCTGCCGCTAACTAATGATACCATCCAAAGTGCTGTATCAACCGCTGAGGAAAAGCATAATATTTAAACTACCGTCTACATTGCACCGCTGAGGAAAAACTGCTTCAAAGCAAGGGAGACGATTCAAACCACCGTCTCCATTCCACCGCTGAGGAAAACGAGAAAGCTATCAACCCGCCGTCTCAATCTGCCGCTAACTAATAATACCATCCAAAGTGCCGTATCAACCGCTGAGCAAAAGTATAATATTCAAACTGCCGTCTTCATTCAACCGCTGATGGAAAAGTGCTTCAAAGCAAGGGAAACTATTCAAACCACCGTCTGCATTCCACCGCTGAGGAAAAGGAGAAGGCTATCAAACCGCCGTCGCAATCTGCCGCTAACTAATAATACCATCCAAAGTGCCGTCTCTACCGCTGAGCAAAAGTATAATATTCAAACTACCGTCTTCATTCCACCGCTGATGGAAAAGTGCTTCAAAGCAAGGGAGACTATTCAAACCAACGTCTCCATTCCACCGCTGAGGAAACGGAGAAGGCTATCAAACCGCCGTCTCAATCTTCCGCTAACTAATAATATCATCCAAAGTGCCGTATCTACCGCTGAGCAAAAGTATAATATTCAAACTACCGTCTTCATTCCACCGCTGAGTGAAAACTGATTCAAAGCAAGGGAGACGATTCAAACCCCCGTCTCTATTCCACCGCTGAGGAAAAGGAGAAAGCTATCAAACCGCCGTCTCAATCTGCCGCTAACTAATAATACTATCCAAAGTGCCGTATCTACCGCTGAGCAATAATATAATATTCAAACTACCGTCTTCATTTCACCGCTGAGGAAAACCTGCTTCAAAGCAAGGAAGACGATTCAAACCACCGTCTCCATTCCACCGCTGAGAAAAAGGAGGCTATCAAACCGCCGTCTCAATCTGTCGCTAAATAATAACCCTATCCAAAGTGCCTTATCTACCGCTGAGCAAAAGTATAATATTCAAACTACCGTCTTCATTCCACCGCTGAGGAAAAACTGCTTTAAAGCAAAGGAAACAATTCAAACCACCGTTTCCATTCCACCGCTGAAGAAAAGGGGAAGATTATCAAACCGCCGTCTCAATCTGCCGCTAACTAATAATACCATCCAAAGTGCTGTATCAACCGCTGAGCAAAAGCATAATATTTAAACTACCGTCTTCATTCCACCGCTGAGGAAAAACTGCTTCAAAGCAAGGGAGACGATTCAAACCACCGTCTGCATTCCACCGCTGAGGAAAAGGAGAAAGCTATCAAACCGCCGTCTCAATCTGCCGCTAACTAATAATACCATCCAAAGTGCCGTATCCACCGCTGAGCAAAAGTATAATATTCAAACTACCGTCTTCATTTCACCGCTGAGGAAAAACTGTTTCAAGCAAGGGAGACGATTCAAACCACCGTCTGCATTCCACCGCTGGGGAAAAGGAGAAGGCTATCAAACCGCTGTCTCAATCTGCCGCTAACTAATAATACTATCCAAAGTGCCGTATCAACCGCTGAGCAAAGGTATAAAATTCAAACTACCGTCTTCATTCCACCGCTGATACAAAAGTGCTTCATTGCGCAAGGCAGACTATTCAAACCACCGGCTCCATTCCACCGCTGAGGAAAAGGAGAAGGCTATCAAACCGCCGTCTCAATCTGCCGCTAACTAATAATACCATCCAAAGTGCCGTATCTACCGCTGAGCAAAAGTATAATATTCAAACTACCGTCTTCATTCCACCGCTGAGGGAAAACTGCTTCAAAGCAAGGGAGACGATTCAAACCACCGTCTTCATTCCACCGCTGAGGAAAAGGAGAAAGCTATCAAACCGCCGTCTCAATCTGCCGCTAACTAATAATACTATCCAAAGTGCCGTATCAACCGCTGAGCAAATGTATAATATTCAAACTACCGTCTTCATTCCACCGCTGATGGAAAAGTGCTTCATTGAGCAAGGGAGACTATTCAAACCACCGTCTCCAATCCACCGCTCAGGAAAAGGAGAAGGCTAGCAAACCGTCGTCTCAATCTGCCGCTAACTAATAATACCATCCAAAGTGCC